>CM029523.1:21253812-21418902 GCA_017140615.1 Eucalyptus cladocalyx | reverse complement strand
CAAGATTACAAGCATGAGAAAAATCGAATTTTCTATTCACAGAATCAAAAGAAAATGTCAAAATGAGAAGCAAGTCGAGACACGGTCATTAAACTAATAAGAATTGGCTACTCTAAAGAATATGAGCAAGATCAAATTAAATTACCAAGGACAAGGAAAGATAAAGCTTGTTACATGATAGCATGAATAAGCTAAACCAGGCATCTCATCAATTTAATTCAGGAGGCTTCCTCAAGGTCTGCAGGGTAAAAGAAGAAAAAAAGGCCGGGCATCACTATTTCTTTTACTAGTCTGAAAGACACCTTTTTCAAGCAAAGCGACATCCAAATTCAAAGAGAGCTCCATAATACAAATTGTTCATTTTTAGGAATGCTAAGATGACATATCCAAGTATAACACCGCGGGACAGTAGACTGTGATCACAACATTTGCATATCTCCCTAATCTGATGGAATCACGTTGCCTGCAAGAATGCAGCAATTATGCATGAGGAACATTTTGCCACTAAACACTACTCAATGCCACAAGAGCTTGCAAAGACAGAAACAATTCTCTTCCCATTCACAGAGGAGCAATACAAATGCCGAAAACACAATTGGCAATTTCATTCATTCAATACATAAAGAGAGGGCACGATGCTTGTGCCTGTCCAAAACAGTCGGGGAATTTTACCACATTGGAAGCTGAATTTGCCGACTGATTTCGCCTGCCAATCCAAAAACTGTATAAATCACCATCGTGCGAAAAGCAAGCTAATACATTACATATAAATGACGTTAAAAACACAATTCCATACCACAAAAGGACGCCCGAGGCATCCCAGAAAGGCCTGCGCAAGATCAACCAGAAAAAAAGTGAGAGAAGCAAATGGAAAAACGGAGAAAAGATTAAATTTTGAGAGCCGCAACAAAATGGGTTCTTGATCGAAGCCATGTATACCCCTTTTCCGAGCATCGTATGGACCATGCATAACCCCCAGATCGCACCTGCCTGAAAAGCAGACACAAGGAAGACATCCAGAGTCAAAACCTCCTTTCTCTTCTGCCCGCGCGGTCAATGAACAGAGCTGCCTCTAATCTAAATCTTGCTCGTCGCGGGCGCCGTTCGCCGGAAGGTGAAAAAAGAAGAGCGAGCGATGGTCGGGAAAACTCACCAGTGCCGACGCGGAGGATGGAATCCACGGCGAGGGAGGAGCAGGGAACGGCGTCGCTGAGCTCGTCCTTCATCTCTCATTTTCGTGGGCGCCGCGCGATCCAGCAAAGAGTGACATGGGGAGCCGCGCACGCAGGGCGGAGGAAGGAAGAGGGTAAGGCTCTAGCTGGGGAAGCAACTGCGAGTACGTAAGAAGACGACGACGACGACGACGGCGCCGACGACTCGCCGCTGAGTGAAGATCCGGGCCGTACGCACGAGGACCCGGTTGGGTTGGGACTTCGGTTTCGGACTTAGGTATATTATTTTGTCTGTCATCCTTATATTTCCTGGGGAATTCATTTTTTCATCCCCATATTTTTTTTATTATGCATTCAATTCTAGTCTTTATACTATTTTTCGACTATAGGTTAATTACATATTTGACCCATGTGCTTTTAGAGATACCCAATTTCAATCCTAACTTTTTGTCATAGTGACCAAGAATCCTTGCACAAAACAAGGGCTGAAATATCTCATCCTTGATATTATAGATGGCAAAAAGGAACTAATTCTTTCGTTATTATTGAACAAATATTTGGATAGGTTCGTGACATTTGCACTTGAAATATAATGAAAATGTCTTATTAAGATATTGATAGAACTTCTCTTAGGAAAAAGAACATTACCTATCCGCATATTACAAGGACCAAGCGTATAATTTCCCCCTGAGGTCATTGCATTGATGTTATTGCTAATAAAAATTGGCCAAAGAGAAGAAGTTGAGAAAGGTAGGAAAAGATCAATATTATTTTCACTATATATAAAAAATTGATCACATAGATATGAAAGTGTTATGACAGATACAGAAATTATAACAAAATTGAAATTGAGAAGAATAAAAAAAATATCAGATTTCCTGTAAAAAAAAAAAAAAAAAAAAACCCTTGTAAGAAAAATCACTGAGAAGAGGAAAAGCAAAATCCATTATAAAAATTAAGGATTAGAAAATGTGGCTTTGAAAAACTTTGATTCTTTCTATCTCAACTTCTTATTTAACATTCTCCAATTATGAAAACCATTTAACATTCTCCAATTATAAAAACCATTTAACATTCTCCAATTATGAAAACCATTCAATTAGAAACTTATTCAAAATAGGAAAAAACGACTTGAATTAGGAACTTTCCTTTACAAATTCAAACTTGAGAGATATCTAACAATCTCCATATTCAACTTTTGACTCAAGTTACGATTGCTTGACTTGAATTCTATATAAGCAAAAAACAATCTTCTCCTACCTTTCTCATTATTAATTTTTACTTTTTCCTTTTTACGTTTGAAGAGATATAGACATCTTCAAAGATACATCTATTAAAATTTTACGGTCACTCCAAATGTATTCGCAAAATTTTTTTACAGATGAAAGTATGTTTCATTGTGATGGGAAATTAGAATGGGGTTTATTTGGTTGGCTTAAAGTTGAACGTACAGGTAATTTGCACTTTTATTTCCCTATTCCGTGACAATGTTAAAATCATTTGAAACCTTTCGGAACATGTAATCGTGGACGAGTCATTTGGTATTTTTTGGTCATATTTTCAATCTTCAAAGTAAGCTTTTTTCTCCATTACAAAATTATGTAGAAAAGGCAAAATGTATTTAAAGAAAAAGCAGACCAACAGAATGTCAAAGTTTATGAAGTTCTCGGACTTTAGTTAAACTAATAATCAAATATATATTTGCAAATATAAATATAACAAAAAGCTATAAGTAAAGTCTATTTCATGTCGTTGCTGATGGTTATGGCGAGAGATCTCAATTTAGGAAGGTGATTGTCATTAATAAGGTAAAATTACCAACCTCATATGTTGACTGAGGATTAGTTGTCCAAATAAGAATTCGTGATTCATGTTGAGTAATCATATATGTTTCGATTAGTCACGTCATTTAGGTGTCACTGTCAAAAAGTTCAAATGTGATTTTCAATAAAATCAAATGAAAACATATCAATGTATATTTTGGTTTTCAATTAAATGTATCAAGCCGTGTCGCCTGATATTGAATCAAGCCCTTTTTCCCCCTCCAATATCTTCGTGCTGATGCAAAGACCATTTTGGATATCGTGACAGTCCGAATCAAAATAATACATCCTCAGATGTTAGGCTGGACACGAATCCAAGGGACATGCAGTGCCCTGCCCCTTACCCTGCCCTTGCCTGCCCCTTCTTGGCGAAGGGCGAGGCTCAACAGTAGATGGCCCTAACCCAGAGCCAGCCTGTTGTCCCCGGCGTGGGACAGAGTTAGGGACTATTGCCTGTCCTTTTCGCGACCGATGGGCAAGGGTTCGAGATCATACCGTGTGATTGGATCCCGTACACCTCCTCAAAACCGTTCGATTCTGTGTAGTGTGCAGAGTTCACCAAGCCACGTTTGAAGCCCGTGATGGATCTGCAGACCGAACACATATTGCCTAACAAATGATATCGCACCAGGAGTTCTTGAAATGCATTTGAACGTTAGAGGGTGCCTCAGCACAAGAAGACCCACAAAGCAACTCTCTCCTAAATTCATCGGTGAACGAATGTTTTGGTTTTGGTATTTGTCTTGCGTTATATTGCAGCTTCTTGCACGAATAATGGTACCTCATCACTTCCAATTCAAGCCCCCTATGCAGGTTACATTACAAGTCTTCACGACAGAAAAGTTGCAGTCTGGAAATCCGAATTATGATCATCTTCCTTCGGAATAATGTGAAGTGAAGATTTTATCATTTAACAAAGGCTAATAAATAGACAGATCTTGAAGTGAAGCATTAATAGTTTTCACAGTATGGATCTAAAGTGGGAAAGATAGAAAGAAAGCAGAGCTGAACCAGGAGTCCCCTGTTTCTGCTCTGTCATCACAAAATGAAAGACACGGACATATTGGAAATTTTTGGGCTCACGGCCGGCCATCTATTAAAGGGAAATGATTTCCAGTTTCCACCACTTTATTTGCAGTAAATCACAACAAACAACAGCCACCACCTATGTTGTAGAAGCCTCTACGCAAAAACATCTAAGAGCTACAGCTCGCAATAGTGACAGCATAAAATTTTTAATCCCCAAAGCAGATCGTCATCTCAACCTCCACGACCCTTCTCCGCTCAAACAAGGGCACCTGTGCAAGCCGGAGACCCCTGTGGCACTGATGAACTGCACTTCTTGGTGACGAATCTGAAAGTAACCCAGCAATTGAACAATTTCAGTAAGGCGGTAAGGGTAAAGTTATGACCCTTTGGTCATAAGTTTACCATTGCAGAAGCATTCAAAATTTGACTGGTATAGGATCTGTAACACAACTCGGTCTAGAATAGAATCGAAATCTTCCAAGATTGTTACCTGAAGAAATCCCTCCACAACAGCTCATGCCTCAACCAGTTAGCTCCAGTGCTAGATGAGCCACCGTCATCGTTCTTGTTGGCACCAGAGATTGCACTGTCCATCAAGTAATTCAATTGCAGTGAGTACTCATCATATCACTGAGATTTATCTGACCTAAGACCACAACCAAATGAGACAAAAAATCTAATCAGGTCAGATGCTTACTTAGATGCAGTTTTCTTTAGCTCCTCAAACATGGCACGCGGAGAAATACATCCAGTGCTCAGCCACGAAGACATCTTGCTAGAAAAGGTGGCTCCATAGACGTTGTTATCGTTGGCCCCCTTGTTTGGCTGTGCTTGGCACTCAGCAGCGAACTTTTTGAGCCTCTGAAGAGCTTCAGTCTCACCTCCTACCATAGAAGGCGCCTTACCACCCTGTGTTAAATTTAAACGGCTACCATCATACTGATACCCGAGAAACCAAAATCAAACATAACCAATTCGTTCTAGCGATTGCCAAATGATTCGTCAATTACTAATACTAACGGTTACTGATTGAAAAATAAATAAATAAACCTAAGCTCCGCGCTTGTAGTCACATCCATTTCTATTACATCTTTCTTCAACATAGACGGCCGAAGATCACATAAGAAAAAAGACAAAATGCTCCAGCTCGAATTATATAATCATACAAGCAACTACCAGAAGATCCAACCGAATATTGTACCCGAGGCATTACTTCACTTCAGCGACACATTACCAGCTACACGACCTGTTCAAACTAAGCAATTCAAAGACAGAATCTACTCAAAACGGACAATGCAATGGACTGGTCAAGAGGAACGCTACACTATGCAGAGACCAAGATCAATCTGGACGAACCCGTCAAACGTTTCGAATCGTACATGATGAATTACCGAAAGGAGATAGATTTCGCTAAGCAAAAAGAGACAAACCTGAGCCATGGAGGCACTGAGATTCACACCCAGGTCAGTCAAGGTAGGCATCTCGCCGGCTCCACGTCGCCCCCTCTTGGGCAATCCCTTGAGCTGGTCCAAGGCGGCGATGGTCTTCCTCACCTCCACCCCCCTGCACTCTCTTGTTGAAGTCGACGTGGGTCATCGGCATGTCCTCCAGCTTGAACGGCAGGTCGTCGACGTGGAAGAGCGTGCTGCCCCAGAAGTGCTTGAGCTCCACCCCTCCTCCTTCATGGCGGCCTCGATCCGCTCCTCCGACTTCACCTCCTCCCGCGACGCCTCGCGGTGGCATAGACGGCCTCGGCCCCGACGGCCTTGGCCATCTCGGGGAGCACCTCCTCGGGGCGGCCCACCCGGACCACGAGGTCGGAGCCGCGGTCCCGCAGGCTGCGGCGGAGGTCGGAGACGGACTCGAGGACGAAGGAGGCGCGGAAGGGCCGGTCTTGTCGAACCCGGAGCGGGACTTGCCGTAGTCGCGGGGGTCGAAGCAGTAGACATTAAGGACGGACATGGACTCGTTGTGGGCGGCGTTGAGGCACTCGTTGTCGTGGACGCGGAGGTCGCTGCGGAACCAGACGATGGAGGCGCGGCGGAGGCCGGCGGCGCCGGAGGGGTCGAGGGGCGGTGGGGGCCGAGGGTGAGGGGCTCTGGAGCGGGTTGGCGGAGATGGTGGACTTGAAGGAGATCCTGGAGGGGGGGGGCGGAGGCGGAGAGGGAGAGGTGGGCGAGGGAGGAGGCCTGGGTGGGGACGCGGGCCCTGGCGGGCTGGGCGGCGGCGAATAAAGACGCGACCTTGGGCTGCTGGAAGAAGTGGGTGGCGGGCTGGGCGGCGGCGAAGAGGGAGAGGGAGGCGGTGGCGAAGGGGGCAGGGGCGGGGGCGGCGACGGCGAGCTGCTTGTTCTGCTCCTCGGGGGCGGCGGTCTCCTGGGTTTCTCGGCGGATTGGCGGCGGGAGTCCATGGTGGCACACTGAGGAAATGGACGGAAGGAGGAGATGAGGAGAATGCGAGCGAACGAAATCTGAAGTGAAGGATGGAGGATTGGAAAGGGCGAGTAGGTGAGAATGGGGTGGGAGGTGGGGATTGGTTTTAAAGTATTCCCAAATCCTCTGTCCTTCTTCTATCTCCCTCCACTCGATTGACCACCTAACCTTTTCTCTTGCCCTTCTTCTTTGAGCTCCCCTCTCCTCTCCCCTCTCCTCTCCCTACTAACTTTCAATTCAATGGCTTGGCCCCTCGGTTTGGTAGGGGGTAATTTGACAGTGGCCGTTCCGCCCCGGTCAGTCGTGCCGGGCGTTGGCGCGAGCGCGTGCGGTGTGTGTTGCGTTGTAGCCCCGTTCGTCGCTTTCTCGCGCGTGGCTTGCTGACGACGTCATGGATAATTGGCTCGAGGATTGTGGTAAAAAATTTGCCGCTCCTCCCGAGTAACCCGCTGTACAAGTGTGGAATGACTAAACTTACCGTTGCTCGGAAAAAGGGCCTCCCAGAAGCACACCCTATCCTCAATTTCAGCGCACGCGCACGCCCACGTCCGCTCAGCCTTAAAACTCAATTCGAGTTTTGTCCCGACCATCGTCTTGAACACCGCTCTCCACCGTCCCACCCTCAATCCTCCGGTGCCACTACCACCCACCCCGCCTTGTCCACACACACACGAAGATGCATTGACAACACCACTCGTGACGTGAGTAATTACGCGCCTGATTTGGATCTCATAGATCCATCCATTCATATTAACTTTGAAGGCCAGGCCCATTATAATTTGAGTAGAGACTTACCCAATATAGATGGATAGGTTTTCAAGGCATATGTCATTGGCGATTAGTCAAGCCACCAAATTCATTAATCTCCGTGTTATAAAAAAATAAAAATAAATCAAGGACTTGTGCACAACCAAAGCCAACTACATGATGTGGAGTGATATAATTAGATCTTACGTATGTGAAAAAGAGATCTGAAGACCACTATCTATACCACGGTGTCCTTTTGCAACTCATCCATGTTACAGTCTATTGACATTTTGTACTCTTTTTTTAAAGATGTTGCTCATATTTTCTATATATATGTGCAACATTAATGGATATCGAATCTTGGATACTCTCTGACTCAACCGTCAATTTCCTTACTAGCACGGCCTCTTGCCGTTGGCCGTGGCCGCCTTTTGTACTCACGATGCGTACATTGACAACGTGGGTTTGGCATAAAGGGTAAGCCCTCGCAATGCTACTAGATTCTTTCTCGTGCACGATCTTTTTTCCGATTGCTTCCCGTTGACCATTTGACCATCCGAACTTCCTTCCTTGTACTTCAAGGGCAACCCGCACCTTAAAAATTCGGTAGCCCCCTCGACGTTAGCTGCGAGTGCGACTGAGAATGACAAATGCACTGAAGGCGCGTAGGCTACACCGCAAGAATGCTTATCATATTTGGGAAAATTAGGTAAGCAAAGACACCTTGACAATATTAAAAAAAATAAAATGACGGAAATAAGAGGTCATACGCCAATAATGGGGAAATCATTTCTTCTCTCGAAAATATACGGTATAGCAATCCTTGGATATAATTAAGGGAATCAATTCCTAGCAATCTTGATTTATTTCCCTACATCAATGAGATTATTAATATTGTAAATCCAAATCCAAATCAATGAATCAAAAAAAAAAGAAAAAAGCTACTCTCAAAGAGACTAGCTGAGTGATTATAAACACTTGATTTAATATATGATAGATTTTGTTTTCAAATGACAAAGCATGGAATAACCGTCAGGGCCACACTCATCACGAGTGCATATGAAATTGGAAATTTATGTGCATTTTTGGGCACAAATCGAGTCCAAGGCTCGAATGTCATGTATTATTAAAAACATTTTATAAAAACACATATAGCTTTTAGAAAAAGCATGTGAACTTATACGTCAAATGAGTATATAGCACATATGTCAAAATGGGTCATAAACCCATTTCTTAACTCATATATGACGATCTAAGTTATTATGTGGTTTAAATAGATCATAAATGGATTTAAACATAATATAAGTGTTGCATAGATCATGAATGAATTGTAAATGGCTCGTAAATGGGTTTACCCAATCACTTTAATGACTATTTCCTCATTCTCTTTTACCTTTATTTGATCTCACATTCATTCACTTCGTATTCTCACCTTGATCTGAATATGAATTTACGTAAATTAGGTTAAATATTGAAGTATTTTAGTAATATGAGTTGGGTCGGGTATAAATTGGGTATAAGTCATTAGATTTACATTGTATGGAAATGAGTCAATAATAAGTTAAAATGAGTTTATTTGATTCAAGACATATTTGACTTGATTCGATTTACTAGTCATAGCAAGATTTAGATTATTTACAAAGCCTGCGACAGGTGTAATTACATTGTGTTTTTAAACTCAGTTTACAGAAAAGGAAAGCCAAGAAAGAAATTTGAGAAAATAAATTACGACTGCACGCGCACATTTAGCCTAGTAGATTAGTTTCTAGTTGATCACTAGTTAAAAACAGAAGGGATGTAGCTTTGGGGCAGAGACAAAGTGCCGCATCGCGAGACTGCATGTATGTTTAGTTCCACGGGAAGTGAAGTTGTCTATACCTCTCATTTTAGCATGCTCGAGGACCTCTCTATGCACTTCACCTCCATCACTCAAAGCTGCGGTAATTTCACAATTTTCTCGAGAACTTTTTCTCAATTTATCGTTCAACAAAATGCAAATCTATTTGGATTTGAACATGTCTTTAAAAAATTCAAGACGAGGAAATATATGAGAGATTAGCCTCGGGGTAGGAGATCCCGTGCTATTCCCTCCTCTTTGAGAAAATAAAATATATAGAGAGAAATTGAGAAGGCGTTGGATCTGCGAGTACCAACACGTTAAAATAAAGAACGCGTTAAACGTATCCATTCATCGTAGTAAGTAAGGTGACCTCAACATAAGTGATCAAATTCTATGCAGCTTGTTAAGATTACCTTATAATCATATACTGACGATCTGAGTCGAGAACTTTTCTTAATTTATTGCTTACGAAACGCAAATCTATTGTTGGCTTGGTTCGGTAAAGGGCGCATCGACCAGTCGGTTCAATCATTCGGCCTAAAGAGTCCGAGAGCGTATCGTTTATCAACTCGGTACGGTGTGTTCGGACCGTTGCAGCTCGGACCGCACAATCCGTTCGATCCGGTCGGTCTGATTCCTTTCATCCACCGGTTCGATGCGCCTCAGCGCCGAAACGACGTCTCGCAGAAGATAGGACGCTCGTCGCTCGCTCGGTGCTCGGGGCAACCTGGAGATCGGCTGCGGATTGAACTCGGCTCAAGCGGGCGTCGCAGGAGTTCCGCCCCGTAGAGAGGCACGCGTATGGAGAGCCGAACGAGGGGACGATGAGGCTCTCGATTCGGTTCGCCGCGTGACCCATGACGAGTGTGGAGCGCTTGGTGCGGTTCGGAGTTGCGCCGGCCCTTCCTGTCCGGCCGGCGAAGCTGATGGGCGCTTGTGGCGTTCGAATGAGAGCGAAGCTCGGCGGCGAGAGCGACCCATTTCTCCAATCCGCCCTCGATGCCGCGTCTCTTCGTTTCCGAGAGACCCTTCAGCCAGGTAAGTAGATTCCTCTTCGGTCTCATGTTCGGCTAGGCATTTCATCGAACACGGCGAGGGCGTGGTGGCAATGGTGTCGTGAGTTTTGGCCTCTTGCTTTCTCATGGTTATAATGCTGGACTTTGCAAAATGAGTGGGAAAATGAAGAGTAAAAGGAATTTCTTGGCCGCGAAGGGAGGTCTCTGTCGCGCGTATGATGTTAAGTAATGGAACAGGATTGGAACGGAGGAAATAAGGATATTAGGCTATGAGAGTGAAAGAAAATGAAATGTAGATTTTCAAATTTATGTTTGGTCTTAATGAAGGAAAAACATGATAAATAATAATAGAACCAGAATCGCGATTCCAGTCTAATCTTCATGCCCTTTTTGTGATTGTTAATTGGTCTTTCTTATGTTAATATCTAAGCCTGATTGTTTTCTTTTGAATATTGTGGACATTGCGCTTGCAAGCTTGAGATTGACTAATGCTTTTATTTGTAGAGCCTCTTTTTGTCGATCCATATGCCGGTTGTTTTGTCTCTACTGATGATGAAGTGGACATGAAGAAGCAGACACACCATTATTGTCTTGCGACTAAATATATTGATGACAAGTTGGTTCACACTGTCAATCGTATTGATGGGCTCAAGCAGGTAAATTTTGCTCGTCATGTCAGGAAAAACTAAGCAACGGTCGTTATTGGAAAACATTATTGCTTTCTACTTACGCTATGTAGGTTGTTTTGCTAACAGATGGCGTGGATACTCGTCCTTATAGACTTAATTGGCCAAGGTCAACCTTGATATTTGACATTTCTCCAGACGAATTATACAAAGAAACGGCTGAAAAACTTGAAGGTGCCCTTTTTTTACTGGATTGGTGGTTTATGAAATTTCAAATTAAAGTTTTGCTGCAAGAGATTTTCTTTTCCGCATTCTTCATTAGCTCCCATATTAATTAGTTTGTGTAAGGATAGGCCATATAAGATTTTTATGCAAAAAAGCCATGCGATATTCACTTACAAAAGGTTGGTTTAAGCTATGAGATAGGTGTGAAGAGTTATATTGTTGGCTTTTGGTTTCCCGCTATCACAAATTCCTAATATATTACAGAGACTTGTCTTTTCTTTATAATCTCCATTGTTTCGAGGTCCAAACTATCAGGTGTTGGGGCTAAAATTTCAAGAAGTTGTTTATTCTATCACATCCCCTTGGCATCATCCAATTTGCAGCAGGCTTTGCACACAAAGGGCTTCAATGGAAGCCGACCAAGTATATGGGTCATCCAGGTAATGTTCTCCTTGGAACTGTTCAAGTTGATGACGGGATGGTGGAGTGGAGTAGTGGAATGGATTTAGTTGCTCATTTATGTAAACTCTTGCAGGGCTTGCCTCTTATAAATTTGGCAAGTTTCGAGGATATCTTGTTTGTTGTTAGTAGTATGGCCATGAAGGGTAGCCTTTTCTTGGGAGAATTGCCTCGCTGGCTGGCAGAGACTGGAATCAGAAGAAATGTGAGATTTCTAAGAGGCTGATGCTGGTCTCAAACTTTTTTATGCGTTTGTGCAATTCATATATCCTACTTTCACAGTTTATATATATAGCTCTGTGAGACACTCAAATGGTAGGGTTTTTCCTGGTTAGTTTGATTCTGGAAAATGGATGGACAAGCTTTTCATGAGCAATGGTTTTCGAGTGGACATAATTAGCTATGATGAAGTCGCAAGGAACTTAGGCAAGCAATTGACATCGGAAGAATACAGAAAGATACTATTTGTTGCAGAACAGTTGCAATTTTCTGATGCTCAGGTAAGATGGGTTGTCTCCTAGACCAACTTTTCCTCCATCTCCAGCTGTAATATGAGCATTCTCTAGATTTATTTCTCAATATTCGAAGTCAATATTTTGTGAAAGCACATCCACAACAATTAATCGGTGCTTTGTGAGAATTTTATTTTGCTTTGATAAGAATATGTGCTTCGGATGGTGGTTTATAAGCTGGAGGGGCATGCAAACAGTGTGTTCATTGACTCATTTTGTTAAATTACACTGAGCGAACAAATATTTTGGAGAATAGAATAGCATTGAATCATCCATTCCTCTAAAAATGTTGAGTTCTAATCCGACAATAGTCCGATGGTTGCCCTACTATGCATCTTCATAGGGTCGCACGTTTTCATTGATATGTTTGGAAAGCTGGCTTCTGATCAGGTCCATAGAATTCATCTTCTATGCTTTTGGCAAATATGTGTACGTTCAGTGGACATATACTTCATAAAACTTCCTGTTTTGCTTTCTTCAGTGCGTAGAGCCTGAGGACCTGAGACAAGAGAATGGTCAATTTTACTATATGAGTGGTTTCCTTGTTTTCATGTTGAGATTTGACTAGATTGTAAATTCTAACTCTGCTGTATTTAACACGCAATGATAGATGGAAACATGGAGGAGAGAATTCCAGAGAGTCGAGGAAGAAGGGGATGAAGAAGGATTCGAGGAATTTTGAGATGCAAAAGCAATCTTAATCCCTTCGCTATTATTAGAAATAGAATGTTTGTTCTTTTTCCTTTACTTTTTGATGTGTATGTCAATATACCTTCCTTAACCTTTTGGCTAAGATTTTAATATGTGATGTGAACAGACACATGGCAGTGTCAAATTTATGTTTTATTGTCCTATGGAAGAACGCCAATATTCGCATTTGTCATTGAATGGTAGGTTGCGATTGGAAGATAGCCGTTTTAGGGGATTCCTGAGTTCCTCTTATCTCTTTCTGAGCAGATGTTTGCATCTGGTAAAGATTGTCCCTTTCCTCTGTGTGGTTTGAGGGTGAAAATGTTTCAGTCGATCAGTGGGAAATAGTCGCATACCACTTTATTTAGTGGATGCGCATATGATATTCCCTTTGCGGCTTAGTTCCTCGACGGCTTTATCTTTTAGCAATGCACCAGCCAAGGAAGCACATGCTGTGTGCTGCCAGAGGATGCGATTGCAAGATAGCACGAGAAGTATGGTTTTGAACTTTCCCTTTTCCAATGGCTTGCTTAAGCATTTTGGGACTAGGCGGGCCTCACGCGGTCCCGCAAGATCTAATGGTTGTTGGGAAAGGGGTAAGTTTTCCACTCGAGGAAGGCGGGCAGGAGAGAGAGAGAAAGGGGTAAGTTTTCCACTCGAGGATGGCGGGCAGGAGAGAGAGAGAGAGAGAGACGTTTCTAATAGTAAAATTGGTGGACCTGCCGGGACCGGAGTAGGAGGAACCACCTAACCGGGGCAGAGGGAACGGTAGTTAACCACCAGACCAGAGAAACAATGTCATCTGATCTATATTGCTATATGGAGAGCTTAATTAGATTTCAGTAGAAAAGTGCCACCTGACTTTCAAGAACCAGACACGGCAGTACAGATTCCAGAATCTCTAGAGGCAAGCCAACAAACAAACATACGTCCCACCTAACAAGGAAGCTGAGAGCTTGCCGCTTATGGTACATACCTAATTTTCAAAGGGCAATCCTAGTCTACTCGAATCAAATGCAAAAACAAAACCTTTGGTCAGACAGATAATAACAATTTTGTAGCTGAGGATACCTATGATAGAGCCTCGACTGCACTCTTTATTTTATTTTGGGGAAGCAGATCAGTCAAGGGACTCTTGGCGTCGAGCATGAGTCCTCTGCATGCGAATTGCGGTTGCAATGAACCTGCTGGTCACACTAAACATTAGCTGCTCCCACTTCCTTTCTTCGCCGCCGTGATCATAAAAGGGTATTAGAGACTCAATGATGCGCAGCAGGTGATGTACATTCGTGCAGCCTTTGGAAAGGCAAATGCCATACGACACGAGATATTCCAGTTGGTTTGCGAAAATAATTGATGAGCTAGCGCATCGATGCATTGATTAGGAGTGTCTTGTGTGTGTGTGTTTGATCATCAAAACTCTTAAAAGGCAGTAGGTAATAGCTGGCGATGGTACGCTGAGGAGGATGAGAAGAAAGAGCGTCGGCACTGGAGTGTGAAGACATGTATCCGGTCATGTCCTCAAGTTGATTCCCAAGCAATACACACGTGAATACGTACACGCATTCTCGTGGGCTTGGCCCAATCCAATCGAAGCGTAGCGAGCAAGCTGATCAGGATAGCCCACGACACTGCTATGATTTTTGGCCCATTGAACCTTTGCCTTGCCCAAGATGGGGTTGGGCTGATCCCTAAACACTCGATCCATGTGCAACGATTCGGACCGATCCACGTGAATCCAACTTTCGATCATATTTTCCCTCTTGCAACAGCGTACCTCGAAACAGGGGAGCCGAGGTAGTCCCGTGTTTAGAGCCAAAAAAATGCTTGGAGTTGTGAGGTTTAACGGATTCTACATGCGAAAGTCAAAACTATCTTGAGCAGAGAATTGTTTTGAGATGGGTCAATCGCAACCATGGAGGCTGTAAATGATAGTATGTTCTCTAGATTGTTCTTGAACCCTCCAGAATTTTGAGTGATGAGACAGTATGCAACCTTTGGACTCGGTCCAGATGGTGTTCATAACTTAAAAAGTAAAAAGTGAAAAATCAGGTATGGTTCGTAAACACTTGACAGAGTCATGCATTACTACCAAGATTGGACCTATCCATATCTTGTGCGCATTTGTATATTTGCAAAAATTCCATTTTGGCAATGTGACTGTTGATAACTCTCTTGACATAAATCGAATATCATACAAATACAACAGCCTTAGTAACGAAATGTTAATTTTCTTCTCATCAATAGGTATGCCGATCAACATTACTCCGGTGCACGTGCAGTTGCTCTAGGGCTAGTAATATCCAACACGATTCCAGCATACGACATTGTTTTCCATTTCTGTCTTATTAGACTTAGAAAAGGTAACGTTCTAATTATGCTAACACGAACCTGCAGTAATTACACACACATTGTGACATGTTAATAGAAAGTGCTAGACCGACCAAAAAAAAAAAAACAATAGAAAGTGCTAGCCCTAAGTGTCTCCTTCTATAAGTGGGAAAGTCCAGCCCAGTCTAGTCCTAGTGGACCGTTGCTACGCAATATACTGGTAAGAATGAAAAACATTATAAACCTTCTCATATTTTGACTTGGGTTCAATAACTTTGATCAAGTTACGTTTGATCTGCTTTAGTTTGATGTATCTGGATTCGTATATATTAAAAGAAGGATCTTTTTTTTTTACTAGATTCACTGCAGATGTAAAAATCAATTTTACACACTCACTCTTGGATCATTGAAATGTGGGAGACTTTGTTTACAAAAGTGATTCCGAGCATGTGTATGATTCATCTAACGATAAATGTGTAAGCTGATAATATAGTTGCTGTATCATCATAATGCACGTGCCGGATGAATACTAACATGAGACTGTAATTCACGAATGTCGTGTATACATGTATATGAGCAAAAAGAGTGGACCATTCAAAACGGACGACCGGAGTTGTCACTCCTAAGTTAGTCCATTCTTTTGGTGAGTATGTATACGTATACGAACTTATTTAACCTCTCCGAAGCTCTCAATAATCGGTCGCTCTCGCACATCATCAGCAGCTACACAAAGTAACCTTCGTTAGGGCATGCGTAGGAGCCTTCCGGCATGAGAGACGTTGCCAATGAGGAGATTGGGAGAGACTCATACTCTCTCTCTCTCTCTCTCTCTTGTAAAGCTCTGATGTGTCTGGCGAGAGAGCTTTGTGGAACAAGAAGTTAGTATTAAGTACTGATTAAACGTCGGGAATTTTGCATAGATGACAGGCCTAAACAAAGCTGAAGAAAACAAACATATTATCGTCACTGCACACCGCAACGAACGCTTATATCAAACGAAACGCCACGAGGCAGACACCTTACCTAAAACACGCAAGATCAGTAAACTCGAACACTCCATTTTTGTCGAAGGGACCGAGTTCGGGATTCGAGTCGCCTAAGGCGGGGAACCCGTGTTGGAGAAGGGGAGCACGTGCAAATAAAGCCATGGCATCGCAAAAGCGAAGGAGCTTTGCACTTTTGCACGTGCCCTGCTTCTCCAGCAAGGAAAGCTACCCGCCTGCAATATACGAGATAGATCAGGTCTCTCGACACTTGGTGTGCGTGCGTGTGGGATGTGTTCTGTTGCTGATGAGTTATGAGCGACAGAAGAAGCTTGAAGCTGGTGGGTATTTATAAGCGAGAGAGAGAGAGAGATTTGGGGTTCAACGAGAGTCATGGATGGGCATGGTAATCGAGTACACGTTATCATCGCGACGAGGTTGAGAAAACAAAGGAAAAGAACAGGAAAAGAGAAATATATGTCCCTCCAAAACCATGCTATACCATCATTTTAGTACGAGACAGAGAGAGGGAGGTAACCCTCTTAATGCGAAGGGACATCCCAAGACAATTTAATAATAATGGGGACCCAGCTGGTCCCAAAGCCACCGACCCTTTGTCCCCCTCGGCACCCTCTCATTAACACCCCAAGACAAGCATCGACCGCCGAAACCCTAGGTTAGATCCATTGCAACAGACATGGATTGCCAATCTCTACGTTTGTATGCTAGTGTAGGATTTGGACGAGAGCATGGCTATCAGCGTTGGAAAGTATCTTGCGTTACTCCTGTACCATGTATTGTTAGGAAGACAGGGAGAAAACTGTTCTACCCACATAGGTGAGTTGTCATAATTGCATTCGAATGCTAGTGTAGGATTTGTACGAGGGCATTGCTATTAGTGTGGAAAGTGTCGTGTGTGACTGTTGTATTATGTATCGTTAGTAAGATAGAGAGACAAAACTATTCCAACCACATATGCGGGTTGTCATAGTTACTTTGCGGGCAGATTTAGGTGAGTTTCATTATAATTACGTGAGGACGGTTTACTAGCTAATCGATCTGAGTGACATGACATGCGGTTCTTCAGTTTTATGAGTTGATTGCATTCATTAAACCGACATATCCTGAGTAGATCTCAATACATAAATGTGAAATTAGTTATTGTTTTTTTTTTTTTTTTGGTCTTTGAAGGAATCGAACTGCTTAAACCGACGCATTTGTAAACTTACAGGTGACACTTAGCGGGAAGCCCACTACCTCGAGTCACACTTAATACACCTAGCGTCCTCCTCGGGTTTTGAATTTCTTGGCATCTTCGTTGAGGATCGTGATGTCTTATCAGGTGGAGCCACCGCGGCCGGTGGTTGAAATTAGTTATTGTTCGTATATGTTGAACATGGGGTTAAAATTCAAGTTCTAGTCCTGAAGATGGCGGTTTGAATTATCGGATCCTTCAAATGAATCGAGATTCGCTTGGCAGGGGAAAAGATGCGCTACAGAAACAATGGTCTTGTTTTGTTGCCTCGGGTCCGAATTTTGTTACATTCCCGTTCGCAGCGTTTGCTCTGTCGCCTTTGTTTAAGGTGGCGAATTTTTCATGGCTCGACATTGATCCCGATCGAAACCCGGAGTCTCAGATCTTGCTGTCCAATTGAACTCGGACCCAGATGATAACATTTCCACGGCATGACATCAATCATACACACCAGCGTGGCTGGGAAGTACAGCCTTTCACCACAGGGCAAGGAAAGTGGAAGGAAGGGGAGAAGGAGGGAATATTAATAATGCAGAGGAGTGCACGAAGACATTGCGTGTTGGGCATAAAAGGTTATTGAGTATGTTGGGATAGTGTTGTGCTTGTGATTCTTGGTGAGAAATAAAGCTAGGAGTATGGGGGGCATGATTCCCTATGCATATAAATAGAGGTAGGTGTGTGTTCAGCCTCTTTTCCACCCCCCAAAATTTATGGTGGTTTGATCATTTAGAAGAGTTCTCCTCTAACATATATCGGGCAAGAGATTCAGTGTCCCTCCAGCCGAAGGTTGCAAAAGAATGAAGGAAAAAAACAAAACAGAAAAGGTTCTTTATTTTCGTGTACTTTTTAAGTCACGGATCCATATGGGTTGCACAGTCTATATAGCTTCGTGTTTACAGATCTCGCATTCATCGTTGTCGATACCACCGGTTAGCAACTTGCCAAAATAAAGCGAACCTGACTCTTTAAGCAATCTAAGGTGCTGAACTGTTTGAGCCTCAAAACGTTCTATTAAATGGCCAAACTAAAAGGAAAAGCTTAGCCCTAGCCTTGAATGCGCTTTGGTCATTTGCCTTGACTTTCACTGCAATAACATGAGTAGCAGTAGATCCACGTCTGCCTTTTCTTTCTTTTTTTACGCCCCGAATTGATGGCAAACTGTCGTCACCGTTGTCTTGCGGAGGAAGTACATAGATTCTCGGATGATTTCATCATGCAAATCTAGAGACATAAATACGATCCTGCGTACTATGTACGTGCGGGAGTGCGCATCGTAAATGCTTTATTTGGTCACTCGACTCTTCTTTCGCTTTTGATTATTCAAAATGCTCTCGAGGCTCAATCATGCTCCTCTCCGGCACCTCCACAATTCCACCCCTACTCGATGCGTACCTTTGACTTTAATCGGCTCAAGAACAGCAACCCAACAAATGGTGATGTACACTCGTATCTTAAAAAACTGGCCATGAAGATCTTCTGCCTGGGTTTAGATTCAAAGCATGGCAAGGATGAATAACGATTAAATGCGCTCGTTCTAGGGCTGATGTGGTAGATCGTGTTCAGCATAATCTGTTGCGCGAGAGGAAGAATGATCCTAGAGTTTGCTCGTATTGAGCATTAAATGATCTATATTGAGAGGTAGATGGCAACTAATATTGTTCCAAAAAGACGATTTAAATGCAATTGACATGACATAGACGAATATATAACCATTAATGCAGAATTCTGTCGGGGTGCAGTTTCAATTGGTTGTGTCTAGAAATTATTTTTTCTGCGAGCAGCATCACCTACATCTTTCTACCGTAATTTTGAAGCTAAAGAAAGATATGTCCCTCTGCTTTTTCATTGCCGTCATCGATTCATCATTTTCAGCCAACCCCATGTTTTCAGAAGTCATCACGTTGCCCAGGGCATTGTGATCATGGCGTATCTGCTTAAGGAAGCCCATCTCCTAAAGAAAAAGAGTAAGAAACTGCAAAGACAGGAGGCAGGTTATCTTTTGCTTGGCTTTGCCTATTTTGACCCTCTGTGAAGATCAAAACGAAAATTATGCCCACACATTGAGATGCTACCGGATCCGGAGAAAGATATAAATTACAATATGGAAGTTTGAAGAAAAAGCAGTTTATGAAGTGACGACATAGGATTCTTATCGAAACTGATGGAGTATGTTGTGCGGCGATCATGCCTCTCGGCAATAACATGTGGTGTCGAAAAGCAAGCTTCAAAATTCAAGGGCAAAGTTGGCTGGAATAGATCTCGCAAGGCAATGCAGTAGGTGATTATGCCGCGTCAGCCATGTAACCAATACATAAGAGAACAGATGCAAGGAACAAAAGTTTATGGAGTTTACAAAGTGTTACTTAAAGTCTAAAAAGAAGCTGTGGCTGTTAGTTTAGAACTACAACGATTGTGGTCGCTTTCGAAGATGCAACCTACAACGCCCTTATTATTGCTCACAGTCAACAGATATTTCTGCTGATACTTGTACTAATACTTGTGCTTTTCTTGCAATAGGCTATGCGAACCAAACAAAAACCTTAGCTTTATACACAGCTTGAAATGTAGAAATTCTTGAACTTTCCCGATACACAAGCAATTATGATACATTTTAAGTGAAATATCTGCTCTCATTCATCAGAAAAACTATCACTTTCTCTCGACACATACTTGATTATTAACAAGGAACATCCAAATTATGCCACTATTTACCTATATTGAAGTTAACTTGGACAACGTAACGCATTCTAATCTGGTCAACATTGTAAACTATGTACTCGTTGTAGAGCAAGGCAGCCTGCAAGGAACAGAAAGTCCAGAGTGATCATAGAAAATATTGAGTTAGAAATATGTATCAGTACTTATTATTCCTCCAAAAGCATGCATTACACATGTATACCAGTAATGTAACCTGAAAGAAAAGGCTTGAGTATGCAATTATCTACCTTACGCTCTGATTGCTCCTTTGGCCTCCCTAAGGGAACAACAACACCCTCTTCCAGTGCCTGAGCTTCTGATGGATCCGGTGAAGTGGCACCAACCCCCTTGGTACTGCAATATTGGGAATATTAGGTCAAACCTCAAATACTTTATGTAGTTCTGAATTGGTTGGGTCAATTAATTTGAAAGCAATGAGATGATATCGTGGAGTGCAAAAGCAAAATAAGTCAAGAGTGGCAAATATATATGGAACCTGCACATCAGTTTTAGCAGAGAGAGAGAGCACGTTAATACGACAAAATTCTCGATCATTAGTGTTTGAAAGGTGAACTTGTTACTGGTTCTTATCTGCAAATGGATTTCATAATCTAAAAGGAAATTACTTGTCCACTAATGCCCTGACCCCCAGCAAGCCACCCATGACCACTAGTCCGACTGCCGAGGGTCTTGCTTGTGGTGTTATTTGGCAAAACACAATAAGTTTTTCTTTTTTATGTTGTCCTTGAGGTATTTGCTTCTATGTGATGTAATTGAAATTGTATTCACATTCAAACCTTAGCTTTCCAGCTGGCAACTTGTTGGCATCATACTTCGCATGTAGAAGCTCAACCATGTCACCAAGTGCAACCTGAAGAGCATTTGATAGATTCAGAAAGAGAAAGAAGGAGAGAAGCTATTTGCAGCCACATACATGTTATTCCAGCCAAGAAAAATTGAAGAGTCTTTGTCTCTTTGTTCATTTTGCCAAAAAATTGCGCATTCCAGATATGGGGAAAAAATTATAAGGATAAGTTATATCTGAAAGCCAGATTTTCCAGTGTATAGATGGTAAAAAAGATACTTTCCCGCAACTAGTTCTCCGAGTAATTAGGTGTCGGAGTTTCTGAAACTGCCAAAAAAAACAAGGGTGGTATCCAAAAATAAACTATGACCCAGTTCTCAACGATATATGCAGAAGATTTCTACTCAAATTGCATGCATGAGTACAGACAAGGTTTTACTCATTGAATTTATTCAGCTTCTTCATCACCTCCCAAGCAGCACTCAAGCAGTTAAGCAACCGGCATGCTTCTAAGGTCAATCAGGACAAACACTGATACGGTGCTTTTAACTCAGGTTCGATAAGTGCAAACTGTAAAAGGACAAATTTATACCTCACATAAAAGCAGAACACCAGCTGTGGCAGTACTATTGGCATAGCAATAATTAGCACTTTTGGAGAACATATCTGCGAAGTAAACACCTTTCCCAAACATGTAGCCAGTTGCAGGGGCTTCAGGAGGAGCAATTCGCAAGCCTTGTTGTTGCACAGAAATTCCACTCAGTATGTATGGTACTATACATGGATAGAATTCTCAGAAAAACAGCCAACCATACTCACCTTGGGACAAAATGCCAGTCCAGTTTGTCAGACGAGAACCATGCCAAAGAAGCATTCTGTTTGAGGTAGTGGAGAACTGAAAAAGAATTACAGAGTAGTAGTTAGTCAGCTACTTGCACTAGGCACACAATTGCTGAATCATACGTCATTATAAAATCAATTAAAAGAATCTGATGAAAGCTAATATTGCTCAGAGGAATAAATTTTCTAGGTCCATGCATGACGACCTTACTGAAGCGTTCAGTTTCCCCTTCTCTTGATACTCGGAATATTTGAACAATATCGACGGTATAACTAGAATGGGTCTTTGCATGGGTGTTGTGCATGTATGTTGCAATCTGCACTTGACACAATACATAAGTGGATCAGATCAGGCAGACATACAGGGTACTGAGGCAAAAGCAGGAGCAAATGAACAGTTTTGAGTGCAGAAGACAGAAATCATGCAAGGGAATGATAGAAGTAATCGTTTACAGTAACATTGATACCAGCGAATATTCCTGAGAACCCACTTCAAGTGGCATCAGTTTGCATCCAAGACGTCGATAGCGAGCATACAAGGCATCCTCCTATAAGATGAAAGACATGCAAATCAGCCAAATTGGAATCAGTCAAAAACAACTCAAACAGAAAGAGTACATATATCCACATCTCTGAGAGGAGCTAAAACAAGCAACTGAGATGGTTTAAAAGCAAAAAATAATTGTAAAAAAGCCACTATCAAAATAAGAACCAGCAGATCCCTTTAAAAGAGAATTAAGCAATCAAAACAAGTCTTCAAGAAGGCAAATGCAGTACTATCTTGTATCCTTGTTTCTGAAAGGAGGAGGAGAATTAAAAAAAAGTGCAGAGTATATAAATTAGCAGTTGAACTTGATGCATTATCCCAGAGGACACATTTTTCCATGTCATTAGCCCTTAAAAGAGAAAAAGACAAATAATTCCAAATAACTATGAAATCAGATCGCACTTATAATTGCCTGGAAGCTACGCAAACAGGTCCAAGTAACTCAAGAACTTAGTTTGCACTTACAATTTTGTAGATAGTCTGACAACAATAAAAGAAAACATTTTATAATAAGTGGGTTCACTACATGGTGAATATAGTTCTCAAATTCTTTCCTTAAAGTTTCCATGTATGTCTTCTGCAGCCTTAACATCCTTCTGCCAATAGCCCCACAGCGATAATCTTCCAATTCCAGGAACTCACCAAAAACAAAAAAAACAAAAAAAAAGGGAAAGGAAAGAAATTTTGATGGAAAACCTGTTTCTTTTTTGGGCCAAATCAACATATAGACAAAGCACAAGCACAATATTCCCGCAAAATCACGAGAATTCAAAATATTGGATATGAGTGTCGATCTTGAAAACTCTCTACTACAGGATTGACACCTACTTAGCACCTTAAACCTCCTCACCATAAAAGTCAAGAAAAAACACCATCCTTCAATGCCCTGTATGCTTCTGCAGGACACATACTAACATTCACCTACATCACAAAATACAGCGAACCAACCAGCACATGAATAGACACTACTAAGGTACCTAAATAAGGATTTTTAGTCTACATCCAAACTCGTGTCCCTACACTCAGTTGCAGATTAGTGCAAATTTATAAGTCAGCGAGTAGGAAAACATAAAAATTATACCTCTGTCCCGATATCATCCTTCAACAACTTGGATGCAACCTCTATTTCACCCAGAGCTTCAACCTTCAAAAATTGTAAGCAGCTGAGGATATATCATTTTACTTTTTACAAACGACAGCATAAGGGCACTTCCATAAACAGAAGGTTAAATCACAAGACGATAAACTGCAGAGAATTTTAACTTGTTAAGGAAAAAAACCAAAACCTCAAACCATTGAGTGTGGGAAGATCATGTGTATATAAGACTCTTTGAAATCACCATGCAAGTGATATGGTATCACACACGTAAACTGCGGTGACACCATATAAAAAATGCAAATGGAACTGAAGACTGAGGTACCACACATGTAATAAACTTAAACAGGGCATGAAGGATGAGAAATGTTGGCTTTAATACTTTGCTATAAAATCCGACTGTGAGCTTATGCCAGTAGGTAGAGGGAGGCTACATACATATAATGCCCATTGAGATTTCATATTCAAGTGATGTGGGATAACACAATAGCAACACTAATTCTAAAGTTACTCCAATAAAGGAATTTCACATGGGGTTTAAGTGGTAAAGAACTTCGATCCATGATGCAACGGAAAATCTCATGGAAAGTAACTGAGCGGAAGTCATTTTTTAGGAGTCTATTGTAGAATATACACAAGAACAACAACATTTGTCTTTCTTCTCTGCCGTTCTCTTCCAAGTTAATTCTTCACAACAATTCCATTGATAACAAACTCATCTTGAACCAAGATGGACAATGGATGGAACTATGAACAAAGCTCTTCCAAACCACGTAGTAGGAAATTGCATAAGCAAGATCAGCTAAGTATGTATCGCAGAATCAATGGTGTCACAGAGAAACTTCAAACAAATTTGGAAAGAAATGATTTGTGTTCAGCCTTTCACTTAGTAATTATTTCATTGAGAAGTATCTAAATTATGGATTATTAGGAGCCATAAATGGATCCAAACTCCTGCTGCGAAAATGACTTGTTCAGAAATAAGCATTTGCATCCAACAGAGCTTTACAGAATGTAGACAATCTTAGTATTAAAAGAAGATTCTATCTCCTTAGTTTCCAAAAGGATAACATATAAGAGAACCAAACCAAATGGCAGAGATCAGGTCACATGATGAAAACCATAAGGAAACGAGAAAAGAGACAAAGTAGTTGGAAGAAGAGAACCCTTGGCAGCTTCCTATGGGATCAAAACAGCATGATCAAGATGTCACCAGAAGTATCCAGAAAATTGTTACAAAATAATAAATTACCATTTCCAACTTTCTCTTCAATTTCTGAGGGTGTCAATGACAAACTCTCCTGCAATTAATATAGCCTCATCAAGCAAATTATCTACCAGTCGGTAAAACTCTAGAAGTGACAATGTATGACAGGAAAAGAAAGAGAAACTCACTCATTTTCTTAAAGCCAAAATCATGAGGTATAACAGTATAAAATTCACTGCCAAAAATAGGGGGAAGAGCATCAGCTTTGCCAGATGCATAAAAGAAGATGCATTTTGATCCAATAAACAATACTAAAAAAATAAAATAGAAAAACTCTTCACTCTGTGTGTATATATATATATATAGAGAGAGAGAGAGAGAGAGAGAGAGAGAGATTTTTACCCGCTTAATTGTTCGAGCTTTTTCCTATCTGACTGTCCAATCACATCAGCAATCCTTTTTAATACATCATAACCCTGCAGAAGATGAACAATTGCAAAGAAAAAAACTAGTGGAGGAGTAGAGTTAAGACCTTTTTGCAACTAAAAAACTACAATCCCCAAGAGAGAGGAAAAGACAACTAGCACTTCATTTAGAAGATTAATATAATCTTGATACAAAATAAGCAGAGGGATGAATCTCACAGGGAATGGATGGACAAGAAGCAAGTCTTGATTGAATGGATCAGCATCATCTAGTATATTTAGAGGTATAACTAGGAGCGGAAGTGGAAGTTCTCATAAATTCTAAATTTTCACAATGATATGCTTAATTGTTTGCTGTAGAAAGGTGTGGACAATGAGGCATGCATACAGGTTCCTTGTGCCCTCACAGGCTAGCAAGAAAGCACAAAGCACGTGGTGAAACAGATTTGCATTGCCTATTTGTTCTGGAGCACAGATGCACCTCTCCATGCACCTCACAGCATCAATTTTCAGGTGCACAAGGCAATGAATTTTTTTGTGGCATTGTTCTGGGGACTCCACTCATCAAAATCTCTAACGAAATTTATTCACAAATAGGACCAAATGTGTACACACAATATTACAAGATAATGCCGTGTGGATGAATGACATGTCCTTACTGCAAATAGCACTTTCTCAGACAGAAAACTAGAAGGATTATGATACCAGAACAGTGCAGAATGAAACTTACGGGAGAACCCAACTTTAAAGTGGTCTTGCAACCAGTGCACAATATAAATTATCATGCAAAAAATCAAACAAAGAGGAACGCTTAAATATAAAAAACTTTAAAGACAAAAAGCTGAATTGTAACAAAAGAGAGACTATCCACGGCATTAGTTGTAAACTTGCCTTCAATATCATCGATTTGCTAAGTTTACCAAGAGGCAGCTTTTCCGCATTATATCCTAAAATACAAGAAGATAAACAATTAAGCAAACTAAAGATCCGGTAAAAAAGTTACTGAGGAAACAAAGAACCAAACAAAGTAAACTAAACAGATCATGATGTATACTTATGATATGAATAAATGGGATAATGTGAGATGTTCTAAGGCATCTATTACACTTAGTTATGAACTGAAAGACATGAAATAATTGAAGAACTGACCTATTTCCATCATTTGTTGTTTCATCATACTGATATTGCATATCAAAGAGAGAAACTTTGCAATACGAGGCTCAAGTTTTGTTTCCCGCAGTTGACTTGTCGTAGTAACAGCAGTCTTGTTAATGACCTGAGAACAATTATGGCATTCGTAGAATATGTTGAAAAGATTAGATGAAAAGTTGAGAGCAAGATTTCTTTAATCAATTTTTTGTTCTCGATTCTCCAGCAAACTCTGGTGATCAAATATCTTTCCCAACTTTTCCTTCTTTTGCACATGGACATAGGTAGACTTGGTTAATGTAGCTGAAAGAACACCGTGCTTTTGGATGCAAATACTCACCTCTTGTTCTTCCTTTCCACCATAGTCCATTTCCAGCCATGTATAGTATTTAGGGTGACAAATGAATTCCTTCCGATTGAACCAATGATTTCTCGTTTTAGCAAAAAATTTCTGTACAAACTCATTGATGGCAGTATCTCGTGATGTATAGGGGCCTTGTAGATTATCTTGACCCTTAATACCAACTCTCCCCATCTATAATAAACCATGAATGCAGCCCCGTCATCAGATTCTGCAAGCAATTTTATAACCATAAAAATCAAATAGAATTATTAACTTATTGGCAATTGTTTTGTCACAGAGAAACATGACCATGATATAAAAGGAAGCTGTAAGACTGGTCAAGCAAATTATCATGTATTAATTAGGTACTTCAAAAGCATGTAATTCTGGCGAATATGAAGGACAACAAAGTTAGAGCTATGACGTTTCCTCGGGCATAGCTATAAGATCTAACGGTAGTTTGTTCTCGTGATGGCCAAGCACTATATAGACACAGAAAATTTTTTACATGCAAATAATGTATTTGTGCAGGTATTTCAATATGTTATCCCCATGCCATATGGCATTTATTAACAAAATAAAGCTCCAGTGGATACCGCGTACTTCCTTTTTACTTCTTGCCCTTTCACTGATTTAGGATATAGACATGGTTAACATTGTCTCAAAGGACATATCAGCGGTCGCACCTGCTAGGTACAACCAAAATCAATTTTCTAGAACTCTACCTATGTGCAAGAGAATCAAATATGTAAAACCAGAACTCAGGGATGTAACCTAGTAGCTGAATTGCATAGAACTTGTTATTGTTATCCCCCACATTTGTCTGATTCAACATAGCGTCATATACATCATCACCCTGCATTACAAACAATAGAACTGTTCAATATGATCTCATGGCATGTATCCCCTTTAGCTACCACAGCGAGTTGAAAGCAAAGGACTTGCCTCGTGTAGAACATGGTAATTCGCCTTTATGTGGTCAGGAAGCCATTGATCTAAAACTGCAACACCCTTTTTGGTTGCAGTAATTATCTTCTCTGTCTTCACTTCATCTGCTGCTGCTTCTCCTTCTGCTTCTGCTTCTTCTTCTTCTTCTTCTTTCACTGCCACGGCCACCACAGCATTGAATGATGAGGACAAATGAGAAAAGGGAAAGAGAAAGAAACAGAATGAGGAGAATGAGAGGCCAAGAACGAAGCAACACATGCACCTGGTCAGTAGAACTAAATCGAACAAATAAAAGCAAACGACACTATGCATCATTGACTCGCGCGTCCTTCGAATTTCTTCAAAATGTCGCACTACCAGCAAACTGAACCGTTCAAGTATGAAACTTTCTACATCTTAGACCTTCCCCTTTCGCATTTGACGGTTGGAAATGGCAAAAAGACGCCGCTTTTAACAGAAATAAATACACCACAAGCAGTTCAGTTCCGATTACCTCCATTTGGAGTCGCCAAGCCCTCCTCTGCATCGCCACAGAGCCTCTCGAGCAATTCTTTCTTCGACCCAGATGAGGAGACGCCCCGCCTCCGGGCTTCTTTGCGGAGCTGCTGAATGCCCAGTTCGCGAAACTGGTCCAGCGCTCTGAGTTTCGACGGACCGTCCGAATCCCCATTCGGGGTGTCCGCGTCCCGCTCTCTCTTTCCATTGACGGTCGAATCCACGGAATCCGCCGCTCGCTTGCTCTCTTTGGCGAGAGCCGCGCGGAGTCTCCTCACCAGGGTAGGCTTTGCTCCGGTGGTACTGAGCCCGCGTTGGGTGAGTTCTGCTCTGAGCTCGTCTACTCTGAGGTTCGTGGCCATTCTTTACGGTGGGGCAGAGAGAGAGAGAGAGAGAGAGAGAGAGAGAGAGAGTGTGTTTGGAACTGGAAGGTGAAGAAAGCGGGAGGAAGATGGAGAAGTTTTTAAAGGAGGGAAGAGAGGCTGATGGAAGCCAAACCAAGGTGTGCGAAGCACGATTCTTGGCGGGGTTTTACTCAGTCTGCAGGATAAAGATTGTAGGGGAAGCTTTCGATTTTTTTTATTTTCCTAATTGCTTCTATTGATGTACTGAATGAGTATAAATGAATACATAGTCATATGACGAGAGAAAAATTGATTCCTTAAATTGAGGGAAGAAATTCAAGTTCTGGAGAGGCGGAAGAGATCACGTTGTTGGATTTTAGAATGATATGATATTATCCCTTGCAATCTGAGTACGGTTGGTTGAATGTGAAGCTTGGTTTGCAAAAATCTAATGTGATTAGAATTCGGACCTTTTGTGAATACATTGGCAATTTGATCTTTGCTAGAGATGAGTTGAACAATGAGAATCTTATGCCCAACTAGTTCCCGACATTATGAAAATCAATAGCGACATGAATCTTATGCCCAACTTCTTCTTCAAGTTCAGGAGAGGCGGAAGAGATCATACTGTTGGATTTTAGAATGATATGATATTATCCCTCACAATCTGAGTACGGTTGATTGAAGGTGAAGCTTGGTTTGCAAAAATCTGATGCGATTAGAATTCGAACCTTTTGTGAATACATTGGCAATTTGATCTTTGCTAGAGATGAATTGAACAATGAGAATCTTATACCCAACTAGTTCCCTAACATTATGAAAATCAATAGCGACATGAATCTTATATCTTCTTCTCTTCCTGCTCCTCTCCTCCTCCTCCTCCTCCTCCTCTTCTTCTTCTTCTTCTTCTTCTTCTTCTTCCCTTTTCTTATTCTTCATCCGCCACCACCATTGCGGTTGCGTACGCCACCGTGGCGGTTGCGTCTACCGCCATCCACGGTTGCCGGCAATCGGTTCGACGAGCTCATTGGAGGCTCGCCGGGCCGGGACGAGGTCGGCAAGCTCGCGGAGGCAAGCCTAGCCATTGGTGAGGCTTGCCTAGCCTCGTCGGTGGCTAGGCGGGCCTTGCGATCCGGGTGAGGCCAAGCCTTAGCAAGGCTGGGCAAGCCTCGCCGGGTGGCCGAGCGAGCCTCGCCCAACACCGGGCGAGGCTCGGCCAATGAGGGCCGGCAACTCTCCATCCGGCGACCGGGCAATTGAAAAAGAAGAATAGGATAAAGAAAGGAAAAAAAGAAAAAAAAAAAAGTAAAAGAATTATTTAAAAATTAAAAGAAATTGATTTGAAATAAAATCAAGGAGCACGGTACCAAACACAATTCTATTCCGAGAATCGAAATGTTGGATAATTACCAAATGGCTTAAAATACTTAGAAAATTGTTCTTGGAACAAACTAAAAAAGAATCATTTCTAATCAAAATTTGTTCATGTAAACAAAATCGTTACCAAATGCATCCTTAACATTCCAGAAAATGGGATTGGAACCAAATACATAAAACCCACGAGTAGAACCTCGATCAATGGGACCGTCTGCCTAGTCGACGTTGCAGTAGGTAGTGAGCTGGTGTTGGCCTAGATAAAGTTTGTGCATGATCGTGCCTTACAAATAACGCAAAATGCGTTTGACTACCACAAGATGATCATCAGTGGGAGACTTTAGGAATTGGCAAACTTGATTAATAGTAAAAGAAATGTCAAGATGCATCAAAGTAACGTATTGCAATACTCCAACAAGACTCCAATAAAGAGTGAGATCCGATAGTTGAAGGCCATCACCTTGGCCATGTTTTTGAGATACATCAAGCATTAAGACTAGTTTACACCCATCCATACTCGCATGCTTCTGATCATCTGTAAATATATTTTGACTGATTGAGTTGTATACCTTAGGAATTACGTGTTATCTGAACGTCAAGAAAATAAGAAAGAGGTCCAAGGTCTTTCATGCAGAACTGATGGTCAAGATATGAGATTAACTACTGTAATGCTAAAGTATCACTACTGGTGAGTATAATGTCATCAACGTACAGGAGGAGATATACAGTGATATGCTGCTAGTGAAAAATGAACAGTGATGGATTGGAGTTGGAGATAATGAATCCAAAATCATAGAGTTTGAATTAAACTTTTCATATCATGCTCAAGGGACTTAACAAAAGCCATTAATGGTTTTTTTTTCATGTGACAGATATGATTAGGTTTGCTCAAATCAACATAGCCCAGAAGATGGGATATGATCACCGTTTCCTGCAAATCATCATATAAAAATGCACATCCAGCAGCCAATTATAAGAGATTGCAAGAGATAAAATAGATCATGGGACTAAAGGTCTTAACAAAATCAACACCCGAATGCTGATGGAAGCCCTTAGTAACAAGGCAAACTTTGTAATGACTAATTGAGCCATACAAATTCCGTTTAACTTGAAATATCCATTTGCAGGCCACTACATTCATAGTAGGATCATAAGGGACCACACATCATGTTTGTTGTTGTTGAAAAGAAGTCAATTCTTAAACAGCGCTTGGGAGTAACATGTTGATTTGGAGATATAATTAATGGTAAGTGCAAGTGGAAGTAGGTGAAGGGTGTGGGCAAAGACCTTTCATTTTGTAATATAGGACTTACACTTTATTTGCATTAGGTGAGTGGAAGAAAGAATGACAGGTTGATTATTAATAGGTGGAGGAAGGATTGGCTAGAGGTCTAGAAGATAAGTCAATGATGAAGGCATTAGGGAGGTGTTGTTGGATATGAAAACGATTTATGAAGTGGTGGAAGGACTAAAATTAACATACTCGGTTTAAATGACTCCAAAGAAATCAAGACTACGAGGTGGAAGATAGGAAGAATGAGTGCAAGTGAGAAAACTTAGTTTTATCAAAGATGACATAACGAGAAATATATACTCGAACAGATGAAAGATCCATACAATAATACCCTTTATGACTAGAGTTATAGCCTATAAAACAATAGAGGGTTGATCGAAATTGCAATTTGTTAGCATTGTAAGGTTGAAGCCGTGGGAAGCAAAGAGAACAAAAGGTTCGCAAGTGTGAATAATCAAGAAATGTGTGAAATAAAGCTTGATATGGGGAGCAAATGTGATTTTGAAGTATGGACATGCAGCTAATCAAGTAAATGGTTGTAATGAAGGCTTCTAGCCAAAATTTGGGAGGCATATGTGCACATAGCTAAGCCAATTTTAATTATGTGGTGATGCTTGCCCTCTAAAACACCATTTTGTTCGGGAGTGTGGAGCTAAGAATATTCATGTGTAATGTGATGTGATTAATAAAAATTGTTGAAGGTATTACTTGTGAATTCGTCACTATTGTCCGAGTAAAATGTGGTAATGATGTTTGGAAAAGATTTTCAACTTGCTTCTTAAAACAAACAAAGATGTCATAAAAGTCATATTTTAATTTCATGGGAAATAACTAGGAATATTTGGAAAAATCATTGATAAAGAGAACATAATAAAAATAGCTAGAACTAGATAATGTGGAACAACGCCCCATGCATCACAATTTAATAATTCTAAAGGACAACTAGAGGAAGAATGAGACTTAGAAAAATGTAGCTTGACTCTCTTCGCTTACTAACATAAAGAGCAAATGCATAAGCTCAATTTATTGGAAATAGAATCGGCGAGAAAATGGCCCATTGAATGTCATGAAAGGAGTGGCTAAGACGAGCGTGTCAATGATCCGTGGTGATGGAGGAACTCTAATGAGCCTTTGGAGTGGTGGATAATGGGTGCGTTTGGCACCAGCTTTGCCAAGTACCTTTGGGTACTCAAAGCCCATTTGCCCAAATATTGGGTGTTTGGGAAAAAATTTTAGACCTGCCTTGAAGAAATGTTGGCATTTCAAAGGTTGAAAGCCCAAAGCAGGTCCTAGGCTGCCTTAAGCTTTCAGCATTTTCGGAAGGCCCGATGCATTGTTCATCTTCCTCTTCATCGAATTCTAAGATGTCGGCAGGCGAGGTGGCGACTCGGCCGGCGAGGTGGCGATGGGTCGGCGACGGGTTGGAGAGAGACCGGCAAGGTGGTGATGGATCGGCGACGGGTTGGAGAGAGGTCGGCAACTGTCGCCGACCAGTCACGCTACCCAGATCTGGGTTGCGTCGGTTGCCTAGGTCACGGCAAGGTCGGTTGCCGCGACCTTCGGCGACCTCCACGACCTAGATCCGGGTCGCGGAGGTCGCCCGGGTCACGCGAGGTCTATTGCGGAGACCCACGACCTCGCCGCGACCTAGATCTCGGGTCGCGGAGGTCGCGGCGACCCATATCCGGGTCGCGGAGGTCGCGGCGACCCGGATCGGGTCACGGAGGTCGCAGCGACCCAGGCGAACTAGGACCTCGTTGCGACCCAGATCCTCCGCGACCTCATGGTGACCTTCGCGGCGCGGTGGGTTGCGCAACAACGCAACGAGGGTTGCCGCGGCCCTTGCCAGATTGCCTACCCTTCGCCGATGCGAAGCCTTGGCCGACAGTAACCGGTGAAGCCTTGGCCGACGGTCACCGGCGAAGCCTTGGCGGCCAACTTTTTTTTTTTTTTTTTTTTTTTTTTTTAATAATAAAAGTATTTTGCAAATTTAATTTACCCAAACACTATTTTGCACAAGTATACTTCACAATGGACTTTCACAGATAAATTTACCAAACACACTTTGCATTTTGAAAAACACCCTTAACTCAAAGGTCTTTACATTTTCTCAAGAACTTTCCCCAAAAGTCTTCCCAAACGCACTCAATGTTGAAGTGCGAATTGGGTACAAGCCATTCTCAATCGACCATTAATATAGTATCCTCTCCATGGCCCTATCCTTAATACAAAAACTAGAGACGTCGAAGTTAAAGAGACGTTATCTTTGGAAAAGTAGTAAACGTAGAGTAAATTGTGTGAAATTGTGGGACAGTAAAATATAAATTTGAGGTGGAGAGGTGATGAAGAGGATGAGATGGTGATGAAACCAACATGTGCAATGGGTATATGTTAAATTAATGTCTCGATTTGAATTTGGATAACGATTTGTTAAACCGAATTTGTTGATAAATATTTTCTTCCAAGGATTAGAAATCGGATGAAGAAAGAAGAAACAATTTCCTTCGTGGACTTTTCTTTCAAACATGCAAATAAGTAAGGAAGATATCATATGCAGCTACAATACAAAAAAAAAAAAAAAAAAGGGGTCTACATATTTTATTATCTTTATTGAAGAGTAGAAATTATCTTTAACATAATTATGTAAAAAAAAGCAAGGATTTCTTTTTTCTCTACAAAAGCCTAATTCACGTTAAAGTAAAAAAGTGTTGGGCACATATATGAAACCCTAACGTGGGTTCTTTTTTTAGAGTGTGTTGCAAAAAGACAAAAAAAATGGGTCTACATATTTTATTATCTTTATTGAAGAGTAGAAGTTATCTTTATTTGCGCGTGGTAACGTTTCTGTTTCTTCTAATTTATGTTATTTTGTTCCGAGGAACAAAAAAAGAAAAAAAAACCTGTTTAGTAAAACATTTGTATCTATGAACAATTTATCTATTTTTTTGTTTCCGGGAACAATTTTGAGAAACAAAAAAAGTAGCTTCTTGCTCCCAAAATTAATTTTTACAAATAAGCCAATTTTCTTTTTTTTTTTCTTTTGTTCTCTCTCTTGCCGCGGCCACCTCCAATTGCTCGGAACCGCCACCGACTATCGACGGTCCGCCACCGTCGATCGTTGCCGCTCGCCGCTGTCGATCGCTTCCTTCGGTGGCGGCGGTCGATGGTCGACAATGGCTGATGGGCTCTGCGGCAGCGATCGGCCGTCGGCGGTCATGCAACGGCGGTGGCGAGTGACGATGGGCGGCGGCGGCAGCGGTCGGCGATCGGCGATCTGTGAGCAAGAATAAAAAATAAATAAATACAAAAAAAACTATCACGTTACCAAATACATTTCTATTCTTTTTATATTCCAAGAGTATAAATTTTGTGTAGTTACCAAACAGATTCTTTTACTTAGAAATTGTTCCCGAAATAGAAATAGAAAAAAACTATTTAAAAAAAAAAAATCTTCCTTAGCCAAGAAGCGTTGTCATGCGTAGCCTTAACAGAATCGTGTAAAGAAAAGCAAGGATTTCTTTTTCCTTACAAAAGCCTAGTTCACGTTAAAGTAAAAAGGTGTTGGACATATATATAAAACCCTAACGTGGGTTCTTTCTTTAGAGTGTGCCGCAAAAAGACAAAAAAAAGGGTCTACATATTTTATTATATTTATTGAAAAGTATAAGTTATCTTTAACAGAATCGTGTAAAGAAAAGTAATGATTTCTTTTTCCCTGCAAAAGCCTAGTTCACATTAAAGTAAAAAGGTATTGGGCACACATATAAAATCCTAATGTGGGTTCTTTCTTTAGAATGTGCCGCAAAAAAAAGTTGAGGAGTGCCGCACACAAAAAAAAGAAGAACAGTGGAGCCATACAAAGAAGAACAAGCAAATGATTTTTATTGTTTGTGGAGTACATAGAACGTTTTGCTTGAATTTGAACGTGTAGTAATTTTGTGTAGTGAGTTTATGTCCAAGTAAATTGTTTATTTATAAACACTTTGGGTTTGTGATTAAATTTAAGTGTGAGAAACACTCGAGTGTGTGAGCGATTATAAACTTCAATTATCCGATTATAGTTGATTATTTTTTACTGACTCTCCCGTGGATGTAGGACGATACTCGAACCGAACCACGTAAATTTTTGGTGTTTTATTATTTCTCGTTTATTTCTCTAGTGATTTCACGTTGACATAAGTTGTAAAATCATGTTATTTCCGTATATTATATTCCAACAATTGGTATAAGAACTTGGGATCAGATTTCTTGATTGTGATTTGGAGCTTTTACTTGTCTAATTATTATCTAGAAATTATGTTATTGCAATTATGTTTGAGAGGAAATCTGAAATTGAGAAATTTAACGGGAGCAATCATAATAGGTGGGGATTGAATTGGGGAATTACGAGTGCGTTTGGAAAAACTTTTGGGAAAAGCCTTTAAATAAATACAAAGGACTTTCGTCTAAAGGATTTTGATGAAATACGAAAACTATTTAATAAACTATAATTAAAAAGTTCCTTGAGAAGCAACTTTGGGGAAATGTCGTTTGGTAAACAAATATTTGAGAAGTCCTTTTAGCGACCGATTTAAGTTTTTTATTTTTTAATTGAAAATAAAAATAATGACTTTATTTTATATTTTTGCACTGAGATGTAATGTAAAAAAGATATATTAACAAATTCATAAGTTAAAACATACATCAAATTGGACTTTTTCTCAATTTAAAAAGAAAAAGAGTAATTTCATTATAATAAACATAATTACGTATACATCGAAGAAAGAAATAGGTTTTCATTGAAAATTACAAGCATCCTTAAGTATTTACTAAACTCATTACTATTTAATCACGTAAACGCTCCATGTCAAAAAATAAATTATTATTTGAAGTATTGGCCGCATCATTTGTATTATTAAGGTCAACTGAATGTCCATAATTGAGATCCAAATTTACTCTTACAAAATGTCTAGGGATAAGTGCATTGGAAGTCCTAAAATTTGTCATGAAAATACAATTAAATCCTAAAACTTTTAAAAAGTGCAATTAAGTCCTAAAATTTGTCACAAAGTACAATTAAGTCATATAACTTTCAAAAAGTGCAATTAAGTCCTAAAACTTATCAAAGTGGTTCAATTTAAGTCCTTCCATTGATTGCATTTTTTGAAATTTTTAGGACTCGGTTGCATTTTCAAGACAAGTTTTAGGACTTGATTGAACTTTCGTAACAAGTTTTATGACTTAATTGCATTTTTTAAAAATTTTAGGACTCAATTGCATTTTCATTATAAGTTTTAGGACTTCTAATACACTTATCCCAAATGTCTATCATTGACAGCATTTCGGTCGTATATAATTATGTAAAGTCATTGCTGCTATAACAATTTTTAATTGCTTTTCAAATGGAAAACTTGGCATGTATTTTAGAATTTTCCACTTCTTCTTCAACATACCAAAAGCTCGCTCAATTTCCGATCGCAGTGAAGAATAAGCACGATTGAATACCTCTTGATAGCTGTAGGGACGTGACCTTATTAAAATTATGACAATTGATATCTAATTTCTCTATATGGTCCCAAATAACTCGTCGGATTTGTATATCCAATATCTACTAAATAATATTTATCTACACAAATATAATATAAATTTAACCAACATAGGTCATATTAATACATATTAATCTACAAAAACCATTAATTAACAAATCTGAAGGAGGATGAGGAAATTGCAGATCACATCTCCCTAAAACTTCATAAAAAATATGAGTATCATAAGCTTGTTCCTCTCAACCAGTCTAAACATAAATGAATTACATATTAAAATTACACACCGCCAAAATATTTTGAGTCGATGTACCTTTTCAATTAATAAAACAAATATGATATTTTGTACGTATCACCATTAGGATATGAGTGCTATCAATTATAATTCGAAAACAAAAACGCATATATTATTGTATAATCAAAATTTGCATTTATTTCTTTCTTCCTATTATATAATCGAAATATACCTTAAAATATGGATACAATTTTCAATTATTTTTTATCTTCTCTGGAACATCCCTAAATTGCCAATCGGCTGGTTGTATTAAATCTTTTCCCATTTCACATACTTTGTCTAATACTAAGCTAAAGTACCTGCTTATGATTTCCCCAAAGCGTTGAAAGTGCTCTTATATTAACCTATTATCTATATCATGTCTTAAAATATGAAGAAATATTCGAAGCATTTCTATAATATCAATATTCCTAGTTCCTTGAAGATTATAGCGTGTTACTAAATCATGAATTAAATTATTAAATACAATCTTATCCATTTTAAATATTTGATAACACTTTATCAGATTAGCATCTTCGCCTATCAACTCTCCTAACCATGCATTTCTTGTATATGATGATGTCCTATAAGGTTTTTTGTGATTGTATATTGCCGAATAAGCGATTACGGCTTCAGTAATTTCCATAAGTTGTCAATATTTCTCGTCCTCTTTTTCATGGATTTCTCTTTCAGGAGAATTGTTCATATCTATTTAAAGTAATAAAACTGTAAAAAAAAAGTGATAGATAATCATCCATCAATGAAACAATATCATACATAATATATATACAAACCCCACCCAATCAAAAGAACATAAACTAAAAACACAAGTTTCACATTAGAACATAATTAAAAAAAGAGTTCACAAGTAGTACAAATCACCATCCAAAATAAGTCTCACCTTACAACATAAATTAATATAATATAGCTCAAACAAGTAACTAGCATCCTAGCGACGACCATTATGCTCTTCCAACTTATGCTTTAGTTACTCAACTTTTTCTTTATCTCCATCCAAGTTCATAAAAATCTGCATGTTGTCTTTTTTTTTTTCAAAAAGATGAGCGAGTGCAAAGACGAATAACTTTCTGCCTTGCTTAATCTTAGGTATGGCTTTCAATGTTTGCATAATTTCTTTGTAAGGATCAAAATTCTTTGCAACCGATGTTGCATTACTCCTACTTTCAACTGCTGAACAAAGTATGTCAATTTGCAATGCTAACTTAGCAGGTCCGATCAATTTGCTTCATTGAACTTTGTACTGTTCTTTTATGGCTATTACTTTGACTTGGTTGGACATTCATTTCATTTACATCACACTTTAAAGCATCATCAGTAGATTCGACACAACCACCAATATTAGCTTGTGTGGCCTCAAGATTCTCAGTATTGCATAAATCTTGTGCAGAATTCCAAGTAACACTTCCCAGTAGCAAATGTACCTCGAACATTCTGTCCAACAAAACTTCAATATTAGCATGTATCCTTTTGTTTGAAAGACTTTAAGCTTAGGATTGGCTTGTTATAATGAGATATTTTCATGAGTTGTATTATAAAAGATTAACTTACAAAAAAAATGCGACAAAAGAAGAGATAAACACCTTAATCTTTTTCTCACACCATTCATCACTCGCATCAATGGTTTTCTTTCTTGGATCACATTCTAGTATAGTTTTCTTTTAACCAATTACTTCCATCTTTTTCCATTCTTTCTTTAAATTATCTCACTTACTCTTTATTTGATTTTTATCATATTTTTTGCCCATCAGCTTCTCAAACTTGTTAATTATAACTGTTCATCTGTCTCTTTTGTTGCTTGTAGAACGATTTCCTTTTTCAATTTGTTCAATGTACAATTGACAAAAAGTTTCTACATCTTGCAGGCTCCAATATGCGTTTTCTTTTGATAAACTCACCATCTTCCAATAAAATAAACACGAACATATTTGAAAAATGAAAACAAATTAAATTAACTAATGACCTAATTCCTTAATGGTAAATGAACACATATGTATACAGAAAGAACTATGCATAGCATAGAAAATTCTAACATATGAATTCCTTTATATTGGAGCTATTTTGATTAATGTAAAGTCCAGTTGAATGACTTATCAACTCTTGCATTAATGAGACTAATCACCCTAAAGATTTACATAACTATGCTTCTTTTGCGAAAGTGGCTACAAGCATTTCAAGTTAGAAGATATTCGATAAACTGTGACATCTCGATTTTCCAATTCTATTTTCAATAAATTGATACGGGCATTTCGTTGGCACACATATAGTTCATTTCCTTGAATCGGCCACTCATGTGAAAACTAGTCTATCAGGTGAAGCCGTTAAGAAATTCTAATACATCAGACTCGAGAATTTGACCAGGAAGCGATCTTTCAACCGAGCTAATCTGCAAGGGTCATTACGGCACAATTAAAAATCGATTAGAGATCATAGATAGGTCGACCCGATAGAGGCATGTGATCAGGTGTGGGTGATTCCACCATATCACACAATTCTTGTCGATCGGCACTAGACCGACTTTTCTGTTGATTAGGTATCCTGTGTCCGTATTAGAAACCTTGAGATTACCCCGATAACTGAAAGTCGCCAATGTCTCAAAGATATATATTGTGGCTTGAGATGATCAACCACAGGTCAAATGCATGAAAATTTCTAAAGGCTACCCAGTAGGTTGGGCCGCGCTAGTATCGTACCAAAGTGAAATTAACCGTGGAATTAAGATCGAATTCAGAAATTGGAAGTCTGGGTGTGTCACAAATCATTTTAGGAATATTAACTCATCTTCAGAAGATTTTTCATGTAATTAGAATTTTTCAGCAATTAAATCATAGAATGGCTAATTTGGCTCGAGAAATTAGTAGGCTCGCATTTGATCGCGCTTTTGGGACTTAAGTTGGTTCTACGGATAAGTGAAGATGTGAATTGAAGTATGGTGACATTGGATTAATTTTATGGATTTCAATTTAATTCAATTGGGAGAGAATTGATTGGAATTGAAGGAATTGATGTACAAAGTTTCATGCCCCAGCGGAAAAATAAAATGGACCCATTGGAATAAGGTTGTGGGAGATAGTGGAGTGTGATGTCATGCATGAGGTCATGGTGGGCCATTTTTGTGGATTAAAGAAAAAGAAAAAGAAATGGCCCCCTCCTTCTCTCTCCTCCCTCTCTTCTTCCTCCCTCCCGTCGGCTCCCTCTCTTCCCGATTTCTTCTTGCTGTTCAAAACCCAGCAACCGAAGAAGCTGCAGCCATGGCCGTCACACGTCGCTGGCCGAAGCTCCCCGCCGTCACAACTTCGCCGCCGTTTGACCGCTCGCCGGCTCACGCCGCTGCCTTGGCCGCGCCTTCGTCCGCCCGAGCCTCCAGCTCGTCGTCCGGCGTCCCAGCTGCTGCTCGACGTTGCTACACTTCGCCTGTCGCACGTCCTCGCTATCCACCGCTCGAGCCGCCGCCCCTCTCCCCGCCGTTCCTCCGCCCGATTAAGCTCGGATCGCCATTCTCGGCCCCAAATCAAAAGTTGGAAAAATGGGTATGGCAGTGGGTGTTTGGCCCGTTTTGGCCGCCTTCTTGAGCCCAGATGCTCGGCCCGCTTTGAGGAAAGTCGATCATCGCGTCTTTCTCGTCATTTTGATTCGATCGGCTCGCTAATCGGGTGAGTTTAGCTCACTAAATCTTGATTAGACAATTAATGATGTCCTAAGTGTTTGTAGTCTAAGTTAAGTAAGTTTAGGTGGTTAGATTAGTTTATTTGGTTGATGATTAGATTATGGTGTTTAATTAAGTTAAAATGTATTTAGGTTAAAGTTAAGTATGTTTATATTAATATAAGTTTTAATGTGACTTAAATGAATTTGTTTTTGATTTATTTAAGTATTCCGAAATTATTTAATAATTTATCTAATAATATATATTTATTCGAAATTATTAAAATATTATTATTTAAATAAACTTGAATAAAAATTAATTATTTAATAAATTCCGAAAATTATCTCGGGACCTTATTTGCTCAGAATTTCATGTTGATCACTGCTGTGTAGTTAGATTTTGAAATTGATGATTGGATATTATAAATCGAGTGTGGATCGTGAAAAATATGGATATTATTATTTAATTAATTTTCGGAATAATAAATTCCGAAAATTATTTTGGGACCCTAAATTCTCAGAATTTCGTGCCGATCGCCGTTGTGCATTTAGAATTTGAAATTGATAATTGGTTGTGGCAAATTGAGCGTGATTGCGATAAATAGGGATTCTTTATAAAATCCAAAGTGTGGAAATTGATGGAAAATTGGCCGTGATTGACCACCTATTAAAGGTTGTGCCCGGTGAGGCCGTGATATGCCACCTGATAAAGGTCGCGCCCAGTGGGGAGTGATATGCCACCTGATAAAGGTCGCGCCCAATCGGGCCATGATTTACCACCTATGAGAGGTCGTGCCCATCGGGCCGGGATCTATCACCTTTTAAAGGTTGTGCCGAGTGGGGCCGTGATGCCACTAATTCTAATTTTGCCAAGTGGGGCCATGATTACCACTAAATGTTAGACTTACTTGTAGGGTCGTGATTGGAGGCAGTGATTGATTTGCTAAAATGACATGAAATCGGCGGAGTTGATTGATCACTGAAACGATCCAAGTGGTTGAATTGTTCTGATGATGTGATTGTGCCTCAATTTTTTGGTTATCATAATTGCACGTGGTTGAACTATATAAACTATGCTAACCTGCAGATGAAGACTAATGCGAGGTAAGTCTTTATGTGATGTGGCTAGGCCACCCGGGGCATATTTCATTCTAATAGGGGTTTAGGGGGTTGAACTTGCTGAGACATTGTCTCAACTCGATTTGGGGATTAAAAATTTCAGGTCCCTGGTGGACAGAGCGATTGGATAGCCTTGGTTGACCTTGAAGAGTTGCAGAGGTGAAGTAAGGAGGATTAGAGATCGTGTCCGACTTGTAGGTCGTAGGACAGTTCCTTTTTAAGAGCCAGTCTTTTATAGACTTTTGGCCGTAGACCTCTGTTTGTAATTCATTTGAATTACGAAAGTGTTATGTTGTGGTTTTGCTTCATTCTTTTCTATTCCGTATTTCATTGTCAGGGGTTTTATAATACGTTCCGCTTGCGCAATAATAAATGAATGGGGTCGGCGACACTACCTGGGAATGTCGCATTTACATGACCATGGTGGGATATTGGCGCACTCGAGGTTCGGGGCGTGACATAAGCCCAACATCATATCCCAAATAAAAAACAGGGATGATAGTACTCCTAAAAGGACCAAAAAAGGAAGCCGAAAAGGTCAATCTCCTCCTCATTTAATACTTGCTAAAAGGCCATTATATCTTACATCAAAAACATTTGCTAGACTGTACAAACCTTTTAGATAAGGAAATATATCCAATTTCTTCATAAATCAATTCCCCACATAATGCTAGGCATGGCAACATATGAAAAGCAAGAATCTCCTCACTAACTACTTCTTTAAGAGCAACTATGAGGTCAAACAGCAACAAGAGAAGAAGCAAGGACCGTACCCATGCAGTTGTGTTTGGGTAGAAATATGGAGATATGACAGAAGGACGTAACACAATTCGGCAAACACTACACAAATAACTCCTTAGACAACGAAAACTATAGATGGGCACAAACAAATTCAAATAGATAGATTCCCAAACTGTTAATACAGGAGGCGCGACCTAGAGTTTTTAAAGCATCATAATTAAGAGAAGAATTGGATCGTTCAAAAGTCAAAAGTAAAAAGACTAGTTAAATTTCAATTATTCATCTTGCTAAATGCCAAGCTTCTTATTTTTTTCCCACCCATAAGAATGTAAAACTTTTTTGTTGTTTTTTTTTTCTCATTTTTAATTTTGTTTCCTAAGTAACATAAGTCAGAATAAGCCAATACATGTCAAACAAAGGGTGAGGACCTAGTAGAACCATATGTAGTCTTGCATATGATTGCTTGATCTTGGCAAGATGATTTATTGATAAGAAATTAATTGGCCCTGCACATATCTACAGGCCCCTTATGTACAAATGAGCAAAGTGTTTGCAAATTAAAATTTTGTTAAACCCGTCGGCTAAAGTGGTCTCTCTCCCATCTATATCTGTAGGATTCTCTAATGAACCTTGAAATTTCGCTCGATTTTCATCTCCCTCGTCCTCTCTCAGTCTCTCTCAAAAAGTTTCTATTACTCAAGCATCTAAATTTATACTCATCAAGCATGGCATCAAAAGTATCATTCATGAAATCACCACACACTTAAAAATCACAACTAGAAAAAGCATAATAAGAAGGAATTGAATCAAAAGAACCTGGATTTAGGGTGAGACGAGCAACTAGGTTCTTAGTGAAGAGGGAGGTGAACACAAGAGAGACCAACGGCTTGATTCAAAAAAGAAAGCAAACACCAAGAGAGAGGCGAGCACTAGTGACTGATGAGCGAAGATGTAAGACGACCAAGCAGTGACTAGATAGGTGAGCAATGAAGAGCAGTGAAACCAAAGGCGCAGTGAAACCGAAGGCGAATTACAAAGGAGCGTAATGAGAAGTGGCTTTCGGGTTGTATGGGGGAGCTCAGTTTGACAACGATTCTTGGTGTGTGCATGTGGATTTGAGAGAGAAGAAGAAAACGAAAACTTTGGGATAGTTGGGTGGCTCACGAAGGGAAGAGGCGAAAGCATGTGCAAATCATCTAGGGTTTTCAACTAAAGGGTTAAACTTGGAATTTCATTAAGTTATTAGGGCAATAATGGAAATTGTACAAAATTCATTAATGGGAGCCTAGCTTACCGAGAATGCTGAAATGCCCAAGGCAGGTGCCCAAGGGAGGGTCATCCCCCTGCCTTAGGCATTTCAACCTTCAAAAGGCTTACTTTCTTTCAAGGGTGTTTACAAAAAAAATTTGTTGAACACTCATTTTTAGCCCAAAGGGCTTTGGAGGCCTAAAGTGGCTTCGAAAAGCCATATCCAAACGCAACCTAATAGCGCTGGTAGCCTCATAATTGGAGGGAGCCATGAAGAAGAAGAAGAAGAAGAAGAAGCAAGATCACAAGTAATGATATTCCATGAAGATTGTAAAGGAAATTTTAAGGTTACGTTTGGTCGTCTAGATTTTTAACTAGCTTAGGACTGAATAAGATATGATATGAAATCTTGGAATTTTGTTATATGCTATCAATTATTTGGTGTTTATAATAATAAACTTGGATATATTTATATTATATCATATAAATTATTTGATACAAACGACATATTAATATAAATGAACAAAAAAATTTACAAACGAATATGGTAAAAATCTCTCGCAACACTCTTACTAATTTTTTTTATTTGCTTATTTTATTTTATTTTCCTCTCTTTTTAATTAATTTCTTTATATTAGTACAATTCACTATTTGATAAAATTTATGAAAGAATGATGGAAGGGCAAGAAAGAAATAAATGAAATATAATTTTAGTTTTATCAATTTAAAAAGTTAGTCATTTGAAAAATAACTTTCCCATTATGGCTGTTAGAAATCTCATCCACATTTATCATACTTTCTTCATGAGATAATTTTTTTATTCGGCCTATATCCTCTTATATCCGACTTTATTCTGTTTTGAGTAAGCACCAAATGCTGAATAGGATAAATCTTCTTCTATCTTGAATTTTATTCTAATTGCCAAAGGTAGCCTAACTTTTTTGATTTTCCATATTGCTACTATTGATGTATAGAATGAGTTTAAATAGATACATAGTTATATGATAATAGTAAAACTGATTCCTTAAATTCAGGAAAGAATCCTTAAATTGAGGAAAGAAATTAAAATTCAAAAATGTAAAATTTTGAGAGAGGCAGAAGAGATCGAGTTGCTGAATTTTAGGACGATACGTTAACACGGGAGAACCTACAGATCCTACAAGAAGCCCAACAAAGGAAAAGGGGCCGAATCGAAATCAAGGAAGTCTCGAGTTGAGTTCCTTTACCTATGCACTCCAAAAGGGTCCGCTTCCCATTTCAGCCTTACCTAAACAACACGTACTTTCTGACCTGCTTGAACGTTTTCATCGACCTCCTGCAAATTTTTTATCAAAGGGGTTTCAATAGGACATTGTCATCAACTGCTTTGTTTTCAGGCAAGTACCGCATTAAGGATCGAGCTCTCTGTCCCGGTCTGTTAAGCTGGATTCCATGTCCATCGCTCCATTGCTATCGAGCTTAATCCAACCCCGTTGGGGTATTCTCCATGCTCAAGCTTTCCTCGTCTTGGGTTTTATTTCTAGCAGCCTTCCCTCCCCTTAAACGAAAGGAACTCGCCTGCTCTGATAGACAAAATTGAAATGAGATGATTAGAACAGGGTAGAACATCAAGAACCCATTCTACTGCGGTGGAGCCCAAGGACCCCTGACCCCCTGTACAGAAGATGCAAAGCCCATGGGGGTTCTAGGTCTTGGGCTCCAGCCGGGGAAATTCCTGCAATTGGATTTGATCCAGTTAAAACAGGCCTCGCTAAACAAGGCAAAATATGCCAGATAGGTGGACAGACTAGTGATGAATCAATTCAAATGTGACTCTTAATCGGTAATTCACTAGCAAACTCCATTGAGACTCATGCACTAGTGATAATGACATAAATGATTGTGTAATATAGTTCTTAGATTTTTAATTTATTCAATATGATTTTTGAATTATAACTCAATGTGTAATGTGATCCCTAAATTTTTGTGTACATATCCAGCTTAGTCCATAAATCATATAAAAATATTCAATGTTATCTTTTCATTAATTCAAATTTAGTTGAACTCGTACTAAAAATTCGCGGATCATTTTGAACAAATTAAAAGTTCAGGACCACAATGCACATTAGGTTACATTTTTTTTTCTTTTTGGTCAAAAAAAAAAGAAAAGAAGAAGAAAAAAAATCATGTTGAACAAATTAGAAGTTTAGAGACTACGTTGCACATTTAGTCAAAGTTTAAAAATCATTTATATCATTTTCCCTAATTTATAAGGATGCAAGCTCATTATCACGTCATCCCACAATCTTCCGGCACATCTGATCAAGTTAAGTATTCCTCATCTTAAAACAATTGTATCCACACCGAAAAAGTTAGTCATGCGAACCGAGGGCACTTATTGAATATACTTTCGGAATCATTGGACTTTCCAAAATAGTAATCGCGCACGACACGTACGGGAGCTGTTGGTAAATTACTTTATTCAATTGACAAAATCCCCCCAATACAAATCGAAATCACAAAATTCTTGTTTATTATCACTTGTGGTTGGGCTGTCGTTGCGTAGCCTTTTGCAATGGGCAGATTGCCAGATACGCACGCGGGCGCAGAGGGGTGACCCTTCCGTAGGCAAGCAGCCGGCCATCGCGAAATGGAAAAAAAATAAAATGAAAAATAATTATTGCATGATCTCTGTGGATGTGAGCTGCACAAGCTCGCCAAAGCATCACCAGCAAGAGGAAAAAAACAAAACAAGAAAAACAAAAGAAAGAAAAAGAAAAGGTTTCTAATGCATTTTAGAAAAACAAAACAACATGAACAAAAAAAATAAAGAATTACGAATTGCGGCGATCAGAAACCAAGCGACGATTCTCCAACGGCGCCGCCGGTTTTCCGACCATTTTCTTCTGTTTCCGGATCCCAAAACCTTGGCATGGTCGTTCGGAAATCATCAACGGACGCTCGGTTCGAGAGATAACAGAGGTTTGCCGATTCAATAAAGTGCAATAATATCATTGACTTATTATTTAGTCAATTTTTTTTAGATCTGAGTAAGTCCCTAAACTATTTTATTTGAATTTTAGAATGTCAAACTCGAGGATACTCTTTCCTAGATGGAGAAGGAAAAAACTTAGACCAAGAAACTTGGGGTAACTTCCCATCCCTCTCGAACGAAGCATCCGTTAAAGAATTTCGAATGGCGATGCTAAGGTTATGGGATTCAGGAATAGAAGAAAATGGTTGGATTCTATAAAGTGCAAGAATATCATTGATGTATTATTTAGTCCTTTTTGCAAGTGAGCGAGCACCCCAATCAACAAGACAAGAGTAATCGGTTTTTGAAATCCCGAATAAGCTCATGCCAATAAGTACATATTTTCCATGAAATCTAATGTTGAGATTTTGTCGTAGGAAGTTGGCAGTGTGTGTTTAGGCTTGCCGGTTTTCGTATTCTATGTTTGAATCTAATACTTTTGTGAAATGACATGTTATAATCTATGCCTCACGCGTGAAATGACATGTCTACATCATGAACTTGAAACTCGAAATTAGTATTCTTATGGAGATTATGCAACACATTTGGAATCATTGTGAACTATAAAAAAGTTTGCGAAAATGTCTTAAGAGTATACGACAACATTTAGATTTAGCGAAAAGTGTGGTGTTGACATGATAACTGATGTGTCAACATGGACACAAACACATTTTTAAGCCTATCATAATCAGGTTAGAGCTATTATATATTTGCATATAAATGGATTGGTTCGCTTACAACATGAAGTCATCAGCCTTTTTTCTTTAGGTATCGATATGATTAGGGGTGAGAATCTAGACCGATGGAAAGCTACCTAGTTCCATATTTCAAAGTATGCAAGGTAGGTTCCAAGTTCAAAAAATTGAGAATTTGCTTCGACAGGTAGGTTCTAGGTTTTAAGTAAGTGGAAACTGAAACCTAAAATAAAATTTTGTGTTTTGTTTTAATAGACAATCTTATGATATTCCATGACATCACTAGTCTAAGTTTCTATTTTTGTGGCTGAGACTTTTACTTCATTAATATTTCATATTATTTGCATATTTAAATAAAAATTGTGGTCAGTAAATTATAGCAGCAAGTGGTAGTCATTAAAATTGATTATTTATTGCAATCATTCAATAATAAATACAAGTGGAATTTGAGTAGAACCAAGAAATGACCTCGGTAGGTTTTGGATTTCATGATACGTAGGTTCCATATTCCAAAAAATAAGGAACCTATCCTAGTCGGTAGTTTCTATGTTGTAAGTAACTTATACAAAACTTGAAATCGCTCACCTCTATTATCAAACATAAATTTATTTGTTAATTTATTTTGTCAATTTGGGCTCCACACATGCGTGAATACAATTTTTTTTTTTTTCATTTTCTGAATATTTGCATAGCTCGCAAGGGGAAAGGGTGTAAGATCACAAGTGAACACACGAGCGGGACGGCCGGGAAAGAGACAGTTCCCGCTCGAACGTCGAGCTAAAACGATGCGGACGTGACCACGGGAGGCAACCCCGGCATCGCGCGGCACTCATTGGCTAACCGCGGCCGGCTCGTCAAGTTGGGCAAAAGAAGGCAGTGACCAAGACGTAATCCCAGTTGCCTCGTCAAGTTGGCAACAAGCTGTGATCCGGACATCATCCCAATTGCCTTCTTTTCTCTTCGTTTTAGTTGTCCATCCGTACAAACAAACTATTTATAATAATCCATATTTATAAAATGATTTTCTAACGAGAGCTTTGAAGGTACTTGTTCAACACCCATTTAAGAAAAAAAACAGTAATTTTTTGGTTGCATCGCCTTCCTCGTGTTACGTGCGATCAATGCTTTACTGATCGAAGTATTTTATCATTAAATATATCTGATTGGCGTTTGGGAAACACTGAAATCCCCTACCAAAAAAAAGGGGGGGGGATTTTTTATTTATTTATTTATTTATTTATTTATTATTGTCCTATCTTTTACCATCTTGTTGAAATGTATTGTAATAAATCAAAGTCTTATTGCTCTCTAAGAAGATCTGAGACGATACTCATGTTGCAAGCTGTGACCCGGACATCATCCCATTGTCTTCTTCTCTCTTCGTTTTAATTATCCATCTACCCCTGCCCATATTTACAAAATGATTTCTCTAATGAGAGCTCCCAAGGTACTTATTCAGCACCCATTTTAGAAAAAAAAAATAGTAATTTCTTTATGCATTGCCTTCCTCGTGTTGCTTGCAACCGATGCTTTTTACAAATCGATATATTTTCTCGGTAATTGTTCTTAACAGGCGTTCGGGAAACACCGAAATCTCTTACAAAAAAATGCTCTCGATCATCCTAAGAAGATCGAGCTCAATTAATACTCCATAAGAAATCACAAGTTCTTATTCGAAAGCACAAGTTCTTATTCACCATTCACATGATTAGCATCACTAATATTCGAAAAATGAGTACATATAATATCTTTTACTTAAATATGTCAATTCACATCCTAAAGAGACCCGTTATGTGCTCATTATGAACATGCTTAATTTTGAATCCTACATGTTTTTATAAAGTCATTACACGTGACGTGACAATAAATATTAAAAACCGTAGAGTTTTCTAAACCAATGATTATGCACAATACAAGCACAATACAAGCAACGGAAATTGCAATTTTTTTTTTTTTAATTAATAGCTTAACGAGTGGCCAGGACACTCGGTCGGTGAAACCCACGAAAACATTCAAATCATTACATGTTTTTCTGTTTTGTTTCGTAATCCTAAATTAACCGGGGGGAACGTGAAAAGCATTTTCCGCTTTCCCTGGAGACCTTCCAGAACGCGGGAGCGTCTTCGCCGCCGCGATCGTTCTACCGCCGCTCGACACGCGTGCGGCCGCGATGCCCGCCGCTCCACCCAATCGACGGCCGCGAAGCTTTGCTTATGAATTACGGAGGATTTTCACAGGAGCCGGAGGGAACGCCGTCAATGCCTCGCGAAGGAGGAAACGCTCGTTTCACGTGCTCGGATGGGGACAGGCCTACGAACGAGTCAACTTCTCGTGCGTGTCCTTTAGACCGCGCTGATTCGATTCGAGCGGAAGCTTCTGCTTTCCTCCTCCGCTTCTGCTTTTCCAGCAACGTGAATACTCCCTCAAATGATGATGCCTGCCGATAGACAGGGACATCCTCCGCGTGCGACTCGCTTTCTGGACGGAATGGTCATTTTTTTTCACTAAGAAAGAGCATATTTGGGTGAATTATGTAAAAGAAATCTGGTTAATAAGTGACCAAAACGTGTTAGTTGATCTAACTGAAATTAAATATCGCACTTTCAAAGACAAATTTAAATTGTAAAATATCGTACATTTTAGTCCAGATAGTAAAGTCTAGATTTTTCGAAACACTTTATTCGGCGAGAGGTTTCTTTGACTCTTATGGTTCAACAGTTTAGAGAACAAAAAATATTAAAAATTGATAAGATTCGTTTTTTTCCTAGCGGCTCGTAGAGGTAGAACCATGTCCATTCACAATTCGCATAGTACAAGGAAAAAAAGAGGTAGGTAATTTTTTATATTTTCCCAGATTTCTCCCTTTTGAAGTTGCTCCATTCGAGATCACTGTGAACGAATTAAAAAAACAAGAAAAAATTCCATAGGACGGCTCTAAGTAATCATCACAAGGTGGCCAACCAGAAGAGCCGTCTTTGACCTGGCCCCAACCTATGGACCTCCTTTCTCCCGTCCCTACAGAGCCTCTCTCTCTCTCTCTCTCTCTCTCTCTCGAGAAAATATTAGGTGCGCCGGGCGCTCCACGTCACCGTGCACCCCGCCCAATCAGGATACGACACGTGGAGCCGGGTCCCACTTTTATTTTTAGTCAAATTTTTGCCGCTTCCTTCTCTCTCTTCATTAATGGCCGCGTCCTTCTCCCGCCCTTCGCATTTGAAGTGCCCTTTCTCTTCTGTCTTCTCCTCACGAAGTCTCTCTCACAAAAATCTTTCTCCGCCTCCTTCCACACCGACGATCAGCACCGGCCGAGCGCCCTCCTCGTCCGGCGGTACTCGATCTCCGCTGCCGCCACCGCCGCCTCCTCGCCGCCCTCGCAGCTCCCGCTGGCCTCCAAGGTCCAGAGCGGCTTCGAGCCGCGGAAGTCGTTGTCGACCTCCGCCTCCTTCGACGCCAACGACCAGCACCGGCCGAGCGCCCCCTCATCCGGCGGTACTCGATCTCCGCCGCCGCCTCCTCGCCGCCCTTGCAGCTCTCGCTGGCCTCCAAGTTCCAGAGCGGCTTCGAGCCGCGGAAGTCGTCGTCGACCTCCGCCTCCTTCGACGCCGACGACCAGCACCAGCCGAGGGCCCCCTCGTCCGGCGGTACTCTATCTCCGCCGCCGCCGCCGCCGCCGCCTCCTCGCCGCCCTCGCAGCTCCCGCTGGCCTCCAAGGTCCAGAGCGGCTTCGAGCCGCGGAAGTCGTCGTCGACCTCCGCCTCCTTCGACGCCGACGACCAGCACCAGCCGAGGGCCCCCTCGTCCGGCCGTACTCGATCTCCGCCGCCGCCCTCGCAGCTCCCGCTGGCCTCCAAGGTCCAGAGCGGCTTCGAGCCGCGGAAGTCGTCGTCGACCTCCGCCTCCTTCGACGCCGACGACCAGCACCAGTCGAGCGCCCCCCTCGTCCGGCGGTACTCGATCTCCGCCGCCGCCCTCGCAGCTCCTGCTGGCCTCCAAGGTCCAGCGGCTCGCGGACAATGTCCAGGTTTTTCCGAAACTCTTCGATCGTCTCGCTCTGTTTTGGCTCCCGATTAAGTTGGGGGATTTGCCTGTTTCGAATTTTTGCTTCTTGCTTCGGTCGATTCCTTCTCTGTTGCCGAACTCTGAGAAGAGCGATTTCCGGATGCAGCTTGCGAGGCAGGATTACTTGGAGCTGAGACAAGAGGCGAGCGAAGTGCAGGAGTATTCCAACGCGAAGCTCGATTGAGTCACGCGCTACCTCGGCGTTCTTGCAGACAAGATGCGGAAACTAGGTGAGGTAGTGCGGCGTCTGTTGTGCCTCAACGCACGTTTGCTTTCTCATTTCGGTTTTTGACAGGTTCTGTGCTTTGTGTCAGATCAAGTCGCCCTAGAAGGTGAGGCTAGGATAGCACCGCTCGTCAGTGAGAAAGAGGAAGTTGTTCAATGAGTTATTGAAATCCAAAGGTCAGTCTTTGGTTTCTTAATTGAGTTCTCCCACTTTCCACACGAAGCACGAGGAGCGGAAGTACTTGGATATGAGATGATAATTCAGAAAATTTATTGTTTGAATTGCAATTCATTTTCGGGATGATGTTCCTGTCGGATGGATGGGTAGAGATAGCTTGCTTGTATGGCAATTTTGTAGTGTGTAGTAGGAGGACAAAACTTGAGTTTAACGAGTAAGATTGAGTTGGAATATGACTGATAGAGTTTTAGCGATGAAGTGCAGATTAACTTGAGATAACAGCTGTCAGTTTGTGATGCATTTCTGATCGTTGTTAGTCTGAAAAATTGAGCGGTTTGTTAGTTAAGGACTCATTATGCCTCAGAGATTCGTTAATCTGTAAATGGAGACTAGATATCACGAACGAAAATGATTTTTTACTCTCTGTATGTTCTTCCTCCTTCGTTAGGATCAGTCTGATACTTTGATTGATGGTTACATAGAAATTGAATCTCTTGGATTAAACTTATGGAAGAACTCCCTATGATTTTCAGACAAGAGTCCAGTCACCCATGATATAATTTCCATTTGGACTCCTTTCACATCATCAATTCACCATTGATTGCCCAATCACTTGATTGGTCGACCTAAGTTATACTAATAGTGTTTTAAGTGAGAAGGACAGATCATCTTCAAGCCATTTGGTTGGTTATGAGTGCAGGAGGTGCACACACGTTAATTAACTGTTTGGTTTAGAAGTTGGGCTATTTGTTAGTTAGTTGCTGAGGGACTATAGTTCAATTGGTTACTCTCTAATGGAAGCACAGAAATCGATCAAGATAGGGAATTCCTCTGTTCTTTGTGTGCTCTCTTCTCTTACTATAATAATTTGTTTCAACAGCTACTCTTCAATTTCCAGTCCTCCCTTTTTGAGGCTGTACGAAGTTTTTTGGTCAGAAATTTATGGGTATTTTCCTTTCCTATGATGATTTGAAGATGTTTTTAATTTCAGGGAACATAAAAGTATTCTGTCGTTCGAGACCATTATTTGAAGACGAAGGTCCCTCTGCTGTAGAATTCCTTGATTACTATCCGTGTTGACACTAGTGATGAGACCAGTACCAATCCTAAGAAAGATTATGAATTCGATAGGGTGTATGGACCTCATGTTGGACAGGGTGAGCTAGAAAATGATTAATTTTGTTACATAACAGGCAGCATTTGAAAATTTTTTGGTACATACTAGCTACATGGCTGCTGGTTTGCATGGAGGTTTGTTATCTTACAGTAGGACTGGTGCATGTGCAGCTGATATATTTAATGATGTTCAACTGTTGGTTCAATCAGCTTTGGATGGATTTAATGTGTCAATATTTGCTTATGGACAAAGTAACTCAGGAAAGATGCACACTATGGTCTCTCTCTCAAACATGCTCCCACTGAATATTATCTCCCTATGAGCTAAATATCCAGATATTTGGGTATGGCTTTTTAAATAAAGTATTTTGTTTTTTATTCTTATTGCATTCAAAAGGGTACTGATCTGGAATGAGGATGTGTTTTGTGAATTATGCATGTATGGCTGCCATTACGGGCACGGTCCATTAATGCAGATACTTCTGTCAGATATTGGTCTTATGTCATGTCTGAATTTAAGGAGCTAAAAGTTCTGCTGCTTGCATTTCTTAGATCTTATTGTCATTGGTTTGATCTTTGGCAATCATAGTTATCTGAATGGGGCCTTTGTAACATCATGATGAACCACGTTCACCCACCATGTCATTCCACAAAATTCTGATATGGAAGTTGACATGATGGTGTTTTTTGATGCTTTTCAGGAAGGATCTAGCCATGATTGTGGTCTGTATGCTCGTTGTTTTGAGGAATTCTTCGATTTTGTGAATTCAGATGCAACTGCTACATCTAGATATGACTTTTCTGTCACAGTTTTTGAACTCCACAATGAACAGGTTTCTTTTCTTTTTTACTCACCATAAATAGCTTCAAGTTAGGTGTTTTGAATGTGTACGTTTTGTCTTGATGTAATCGTGCTTCCACATGCTTATTTATGTAGGTACGAGATTTGGTGCATGAATCAGGAAGGAATTCATCGAAAATCTGCATGGGATCTTCGGATTTTTTTGTCAAACTTACACAGGAAAAGGTCGACAATCCATTGGATTTTCTGAAGGTTCTGAAAGACGCATTTCAAAGTCGAGGAAATGATGTTTTGAAGTTCAATATTTCTCACTTGTACGGTTTGAATTCCACGCGCCCTCTCTTGTTGCTTTTCTGGGTTTTGTGCTTTCTTGATATATTATGATGACAATGTTAGCTAGAAACTTCATTTTGCTGAAGGGTGAATAACTGTGCAATTTTTTCTTTTTTGAAAGAATTCAAAAATAATTCGTGAGGATACAAAGAATGAAAAATAAATCTGAGCAATTAGTACAGATATACCGTAATGTCTACTATTATCAATTACCCTCTTAAACAGATTCAATTGATTGTGGTGCCAAGCTTCTGAAATGAACAATAATGTTTTCCTTAGATATTAGGAACAGCATTTGTTCATACCTTTCGTAATCAGAGTTTCAAGCCCCTCTTGGCTGCTTTATCATCATTAGATGGATTAGTTTGTTTGGCTGAAATTATTTATAGGTATTGCATGGAAGAGGATGCTACTCAACCTAGTTGTTTACTTTTACTTTCAGGGAGTACCACACCTTGATAATTTTAGGAGAGGATTTTTTCTTTTACTTTTAAAGCCAAAGCTGAACACTAGCGATACACATGATAATTACAAAACGTTAAACTTGATTAAGTACACGGCAGTGACCTCTAACCCTCCCATGCCCAAGCCATTGTTCAGTTTTAATTGATACTTTTTGATGCATTCTCCTGTTATATAATCAGGATCGTGACAATCCATATATCCTACAACAACTTGGTTACTGGAGAAAACCTGTATAGCAAGCTTTCTCTTGTTGATTCGGCCTCTTTTTACTCGTGGGCTAAAGTGAAAGGCATTTGACTTGTCTGCTTCCTCTATTGTTTTCATGGGCTGTATTGGCTTTTCATATGTGGAGGCTTTTACTCCATTGACTAAGTTTTTTTCTTATATTTTTGGGTGATTATGCAAGGTGCTCTTCAGTTTACTTCTTTCTTTTGGTAAGGATACTTTCTCAGATTTTTGACATGCTTATCATTCTTTTTAGATATCAAATCCATTATCGAAAGGAACCGCAAACATGCCATCTCGGTACGTTTCTGAGATGAAACTTGCTTTTTGTGATTCTAGCCTACACCATGTTTCACATTGTCCATTCTTCCATTGTCGGTTTTTCCAGGACAAGTAACAACGATGTCGGACGTACTCTGGATGTTGTTCCTTCGCCATTAAGTGCTGAAAAGTCTGCCGGTTCAGTTGCTCTGGTCAAAGCAAGTTCTGAGAAAGTTAAAACTAGACCAGCAGGAGAATACCTGACTGCAGGTGCTGCGTGAGGCAAAATGCTGCTCGGAACTGCTCTAAAACTTGAGAAAAAAAAGCCTGTAATCCCAAAAAAGGACTAACTGTTGCCAAAAGTCGAGAGTTCTCTTCAAACAAGACCAAGCCAATGTCATGCTTCTACACATAACGCAAACATGTGTCCTATTAGCTTAGTAGTTGAAGTATGAATTGTAAACATTAGAAGGATGAAATATTCATTTGTTAATGTAAGTAAATTTCATCTTGGTTTCTTTACTTTGTGTAACGAGAGATTCATTTGTCAATTGCAATATAAGGAGAATTTTGATATTTAATTTATGAATGTGGTATCTCCATGAAGACTTTTCATGGAGACGAGAATTCAATAGTTCAAGAGAACAAATTATAAATTCAAAGTGAAATTTCAAGAGTTGATCTCTGTTGTATGTTGTTCAAGTTGTTCTCACATTAACCCATCTTTCATTTGGGGAAAAAGTCAAATTTGCACAAAGAAGTGAGTGGCATCAATGTGATTCAAAATTCAAAGTGCCAAGTTTCAACAGGAGTTAATAATCACATTATGAATGAAATCGTTCATTACATCAAGTCTTGTGTATTGATTTAACAAGGGAATTGATATCGGGTTAAACACTTCATAAATCTGCAAGAGTAACTCCACATTTAGAAGCTCAACCACAAGTTCTGGGAAATCTATGCCACATTGGCAGGACAAATGAAACCGGGAGCTTGAAGATAATGACCATGGAAGTACGAAGAAGCAGGACATCAGGAACACCATATCTCCCGATTGATTATCCTTGGTTGATCACTTTCTTCTTTATTAATGACGAGCACTATTCTCTTATAACAAAGTTAATTGAATAAGCATTGAACCAACATGAAAAAGCCATTTCATATTTATCCAAGGCTCGGATGTCACCAAAACAAGGATCGCTTGCAAATTCGGATGCCAGGAATATCCTCCAAACCCATTTTCAGTGCTGTCTTTCGGAATAGCACAAGAGGATTTTTCAAACCAATGGACTTGCAAAATCAGTTGGCTAGCTCCACAAGTGTTGTTTTGTCCCTCCCAATCTCCCCGATCGAGTTATAGTAGCCAAAGCCAAGCATGATATGCTGTTTCTTTAAAACTAGTATCAACAAGTCCTCCATCTGCAGTAGAGAGAACATTAAACATGACAAAAAGGAAAGGCAAGCCAAACTGTCAAAAGCCAGAAGAGAAGCATCAACGGAATTGCTCTTTTGATAATGAGTAAAACCATCATATTGCTCATCCCGAGAAAAAGGAAGAAACTGAAGTTACCGCAATCGGGTTCCATGAGCAAAATTTACATAAGCATACAATTAGCAAAAGAAGATTGAGTCAGATGAAAACCATGACTTTGACATCCGGATGCTCGGGTTGTACAGGGATTCTATTGATGTTCAGATCTTTCGCTTCATCCAACAAATATTCTATCAATGGTATAGCTAGAATGGGATTCGGCTTTGATTCCCAAATCTCGTCATAAATGTGAGTTCGGTAAAGTTGAGGCTTCCTAGAATGCATCTCTCTAACACATATCTTCATTTTGTGAAGAAGTAAATATACACCACAATAAATAACCAAGAAGAGATTCTAGAGCTTAGATCTCGCCAACTATTATACACTCAACATACAAGTTCACCGGCCAAAATAACACTATACAGGACAGGCATAAGTACTTTACCAAAAGCATGACCATAGCCATTTGAAAAGTGGTTATCATCTATCTCACAGCAAACAACTGGCCATCTATCCTTTAAACCCATTTTCAGTGCTGTCCTTCGGAATAGCACAGGAGGATTTTTTGACCCAATGGACTCACGGAAGTGGTTGGCTAGCTCCACAGGTGTTGTTTTGTCCATTCCAATCTCTTGATCAAGTTATAGTAGCCAAAGCCAAGCATGGTATGCTGCTTCTTTAAAACTAGTAACAACAGTAAAACCTATGCCAATCAAAGCAACTGCACCATCGTGCATGTGAATGAACATAAGTGACTTGAGTTTGCATTAAAACCTGCCACATGCTTATTGTAGAACGAAGAAAATATACAAAGAAGCTTCTTAAAACAGCATATTGTCATATTCAACTAGATAATTGATGCGTTTAGACGATGGGAACTTGTTTGGTGCCCCATCAACAATCAAGCAAAACACCAACCAAAAAAAAAAAAAAAAATGACAATAGGTAAAAACATCATCTAACCATGGTCCACCTCATAAGTAGTAAGAAATTGAAACATTGATTCTTTGCTTTTCATTAACACAAAAGATGCAGCTGAAAATCTTACCAAAAAAAAAAAAAAAAAAAAAGATGCAGCTGAAAAAAAATCATCTCATAGCAATACTCACCGTCCATCATGGCCATCAAAATGCTCGATCCAATCGTGCAAATGCTTTCTAGCACTTTTCTTTCAGGCTTGTTCAAATTGAGGCGGCTCATCTAGATAGTCACAACGTTACATATATGAGCTATATGAATGAACCTTTTTAGAATCCGGCAACAATAAGAAAATCAATAACTTTGTTTAGGTTGTGCAGAGTCTGCATAGTATTGACCTTACCATTAGAATTAAGCTTCCTAGTAACAGCATGGCCCTGCAGTAAGTATTGCTACAAGTCTTGGATGACCAACACCCCATCAGTGCTAGGGTGTTGGCATCTCTTGAATATGCCTTTTAAATAAACCATGCCCTTCTCACTGAGCTGAAACTCCTTCCTCATCTGCTCAACTTGCTGATCAATCCCCTGAACAACGATCTCCGATAGCGTCTAGTCTTCCGCCACTATCATCTTTACCTTAATTAGCTCCTTCCTCATTGCACACCTCCATATCAAGGGTTTAGCCTATTCACACATGACTTCCGCTCTTCCAAGATGAGGAACACTAGAACTCAAACTCTTCAATGGAAAACAATCTTCAATTACGCTAAGGGCCTCAATGCAGTGATCCAAAACCAGTTTTTACGAATGTCCAGAACAGTTATTGTAGGAATCAGACCAACGCTAGCAAGGCCAATGCAGGAGCAAAATGTCAGCAATGCTGCTTGCCCTTGGCTTAGAGTCATGATCCCTTCAAACCTTTAAACAAGAACATGAAGCAAATTAAATAGCAGCCCTTTCAGAACAGAGCATCATGCGTGGTTTGCTTTCATTTGCAGTAACAATGGTGGCAAAAAACTCATAAGCGGACACGCTCCCCCCTCCCGGCAGCCCCCGAAGAGCATTTTGTACCAAACCCATCACCACCAAAGAGAAAAGAAAAAATACCAATGTTCATGAATCAAAGCAAGTAAGGTATAGTGAATTGGTCAATGCAGATAAGGAAAAACAAATGAAGGATGATAACATCAAATTCCAACGTAAATATTCTCTTGTCATAGGTTGCTTGGCCTCATAATCTGTTGATCACATTTTCTCCCCTTTTAAGTTTGCTGCATAGCTTTCATTACCGTGTGGCAACATCCATATTACGAAGTTACTCAATGTCTAAGGAAGTTATTTAACCTGGACACAAGATGTAAGGTGATCATTCTACCCATTTTCTATCCCTCCCAGAAAAAACAGATAGACACTCTCATTTCAAATTTTACATACTAGGCGATGTCATAAACTATAAGTGCTCCAGCGACTCCTCTATATTAAGATCTAATGATGGATCTGAAAGAATTCCTGTCCTACTTGTAATTAAAAAAAAAACATTCAAACGAGTCATGGGCAATGCTTGTGTAACCATACGGACATTTATATAGTGCATTATCTCAAATTCAAGCGTTTCTGAATTCTTTCACAAACTCTGTACGTATAAAAGTAAATCACTGGAAATGTGGAGAAATGGGTTCCATCTCAAGCACTCTCTGCTAGCCAAAATGGAGAGGGAGTAGGTGTCACTGGCTTCTCTCTGCATCTCTCTGTCTTTGACATGCTTAATGGCACATGTTATATCAATCAAGTTCAAAATTTTCCTATTGACTGCAAGTAAAAGGTACATCATGTCCCTAAACTAGGATTGAGTTTCCCACAATGACATATGTCCTACCATGATAAATCTAAACATAGGCCACAGACAATGGGTTTGAATTGCTAAAAAATACAGGCTCAACTTTGCAGGTTCATCCCACTTAAATTTGCTCGATACTTGATATTCCAAAGATCATAATAAAATGAGGATCCAACCTCATTGGAATTGAACCTCATCACAACCATAGGGAAATGGGTGCCTCCATACCTATCGATGGCCTTAACCTCCATGTTGGGATCGAACCTCCTCATCACAACCACAGCGTACACCCTAACGACAACAGTCCCAAGACAGAGACGGGCCATATATGTGAAAAATTGGCGGAACAACCAAATATACATTCTTGGAGTTCGGGTACTCGTACTAAGAAACTTCAAACCTTGCAAAGAGCTCGCACATGGCGATGAAATTACCATGTGTGAGAACAACCCATTTGCTCACGGCCATAGTGTTGGATGAGTACACTATAGACCCAGCACAGAAGCACCAACGATGAATGCGGGGCGGGATGAGGAAGCACCAGAAGCACCAGTGATGTGCTGGAGGCGGTGGATCTGAGCTCCGCTGCGACGAGCGGGCTCTTGGGAGGGAGAGATTTTCGAAAGAGGGCTTCATGCGGCTTGAGGGAGTGGCGATAGCGGAGGCGGAGGCGGGGACGGAGGCGATGTGCCAAAGGCGGCGGATCTAAGCTCGGGTGCAACAAGCGGGGTTCTAGGAGGGAGAGATTTTTTAAAGAGGGCTTCGTGCTGCTTGAGGGAGTGGCGATGGCGGAACTCGAGATGCGACGGGCGGGCTCCTGAGAGATATTTGAAAGAGGGCCTCGTGCAGCCTGAGGGAATGTCTCCAGACAGCGGAGGCGTCGTGCCGGAGGCGGCGGAGGCGTCGTGCCGGATGCGATCGGCGGGCTATTGGGAAGGAGAGATTTTTGAGAGAGAGACTTCGTGCGGCTTGATGGAGAGGACAGAGAAAGAGAGGGCACTTCAAATTCGAAGGGCGGGAGAGGACAGAAAAGGACGCAGCGATTAATGAAGAGAGAGAAGGAGAAGGCAAAAATTTGGCTAAAAAAAAGGCGGGACCCAGGCTCCAGGTGGCGACACGTTTCGCATCCTTATTGGGCGGGCGCACGTGACGTGGAGCGCCCGGCGCACCTAATATTTTCTCCTAGGAAGATGAGAGAGAGGGGAAGAAGGCAGAAGACACAAGTGGGGCCTATCCCTCCACATGGCATCTCGTGAGTGGCCTGGGACCATGCTGACGTGGAGGTCCCGGACCACCCAATATTTTCTCGCCATCATCGCATCAATTCTCGTAAAAGAATAGTCAGAAACCAACGCAAGTAAAAAGTCAAGCTCTAGCGGGCCCGCACCGTAGGGCATCCTGTCTGCCCCCGCTTCTTACGTTCTCTCCTCCATAATGGAAGCTATGGAGGTTCGAGATCCTCCGCCCAATTTCATCAACGTCGTATCGGTGCCTTCTTTCCTGCTTACTTCAGTAAACAGGACTCGTTCCCAGATGCAGGCGGCGGCGGCTTGACCCTCTTCGGGTTCCTCACTTTCCAATCTTTCGTCGTTAAAGTCCGGGCCACTTCTTCTAGCATCAGTTGAATATTCTCGAGCGTGTGATGTTGATTTTTTTTTTTTTCCTTGTTTTATTCAGCCAGGTCCACGAACGTGCTCTGACGATCGTAAGGAAAGCTATATCAATTCAACAGCTACTTTGTGGACGTCAGCCATTACGATCTTATGTCTCTGCAAATCCTTAACTTGGTCTTCCTCAAGTAGTCAGAGTCAATCCGGCAAACGATGGAAGTCTGGTTCCTCATCCTCGTCACCCTCTCCGTCGCCGCCCTCCTCAGAGCCACCCTCAACCTCCTCTCCTCCGCCCCCAACAAGAAGAGCCTCCCGCCGGGCCCCCTTACCTTCCCGGTCGTCGGCAACTTCCTATGGCTCCGCAAGTCCCTCTCAGAACTCGAGCCCGTCCTCCGCTCCCTCCACGCCCGCTACGGCCCGATGGTCACCCTCCACATGGGCTCCAAACCCGCCGTCTTCGTCGCCTCCCCGACCCTCGCCCACGAGGCCCTCGTCCACCGCGGCGCCGTCTTCGCCGACCGCCCGCCGCCCTCCACCACCGTGCGCCTTATCTCTAACAACCATCAAAACATCATCACCTCCTCCTACGGCCCTGCCTGGCGCCTCTTCCGCCGGAACCTCACGGCGGAGATCCTCCATCCCTCCCGCCTCCGCTCCTACTCCCGCGCCCGCACGCGGGTCCTCAACATGCTCGGGGCGGAGCTCAAGTCACAGCCTGGCGGCGTAGTCCGCGTCAATGACCACTTCCAGTACGCCATGTTCTGCTTGCTGGTCCTCATGTGCTTCGGAGACTGGCTCGAGGAGGAGCAGATTAAGCAGATCAAGGAGGTTTCGCGACGGGGGCTGCTGAGTCAACGGCGCTTCAACGTCCTCAATTTCTGGCCGTGGCTGAGCAAGCTCGTCCTCCGCAAGCGATGGAAGGAGCTTTATGAGCTCCGCGAGTGTCGTAAACGCGTCCTTATCCCGCTCATCAGAGCTCGACTCAAGGCCAAGCAAGAGCAGCTGAGCAAAGGAAAGGAGAACAGGAACGACGGCAACGGCGACTGGATCGTGCCGTACGTGGACACGCTCCTGGACCTGGAGCTGCCGGAGGAGAAGAGGAAGCTGGAGGAGGACCAGATCGTGAATCTGTGCTGGGAGTTCCTCAGCGCCGGCATCGACACAACGTCCACGGCGCTGCAGTGGATCATGGCCAATCTGGTCAAGTACCCAGAAATCCAAGAGAGGCTCTACGATGAAATCAAATCAGTCGTCGGACAAGGGGCGGAACAAGTGAAGGAGGAGGACCTGGAGAGAATGGCCTACCTAAAGGCGGTGGTACTGGAGGGGCTTCGCCGCCACCCGCCGGCACACTTCGTGCTGCCGCACGCGGTAAAGGAGGACGCCGAGCTGGGTGGGTACACGATCCCCAAGGACGCAATAATCAACTTCATGGTGGCGGAGATGGGTTGGAACGCAGAAATCTGGGAGGACCCCATGGCCTTCAAGCCCGAGAGGTTCTTGAACTCCGGCGGCGGAGGAGAAGCCAGCGGGTTCGACATCACGGGGAGCAGGGAGATAAAGATGATGCCGTTTGGGGTGGGGAGGAGGATCTGCCCTGCGTCCGGGCTCGCGATGCTGCACCTGGAGTACTTCGTGGCGAACCTGGTGTGGCAGTTCAAGTGGCGGACGGTGGCCGGCGAGGAGGTGGACCTGTCGGAGAAGCAGGAGATCACCATGGTGATGAAGAACCCTTTAAGGGCCCAGATTTCTTCCAGGAATTAGGGGCAACTGAATTTCGGAAAATTTATGTCGATTGTTGCCTTCTAAATATATTCCCATAAATAAACGCTTATCCACACTCTCTCTCTCTCATGTACCTGGTTTTTTACTTGGGAACCCTCGAAGTGTTTGCGAAAATTCCTCAAAGAACGCACGTGAAGCTTTTCGAACCGCCGCCGCACTTCGATCACGATGTTATTATGCCCAACACTCTCTCTTTACGATCATCGATATGCATCCCTAAATATTAGCATTGGTCCTTTCGCACTTGTATTAAAAACGAAATTGGCCAGACTCGCAGAAGAAACAGCATTCGAATTGCACTCGCCTGCTGGTGCGCAAAGATGCAATCCAAATTCCGGCGAAATTTTCGGAAGAATTAGGCTTAGATCCAGTACTTTAATCTTTCGGTTTCTCCTTTTCTTTGATTTCATTATTCAAAACCGACAAACTTGATGGCTATAATAGGAGAAGAATCATCGTTCGATATAACAATTGGTTTTAGTTCAATCAAAAAGTTCTCGAATCCGTGAATAATTACATAAGCAGGCTAGCTTGCCCCTTTACACATGGGCCACATCAAGGCTCATCAATGTGCCTCAGTGGCCCGGCCCAAAGAGCTTCCGGGGGAATCGCGGGAGCACGGCAGCCCATGAGATCAATCGATCGATCGCTCGCTTCGCTCGCTCGCGTTCCACGGCTACTTCTTCTTCTTCCTCCTCTTCCCCTATCTCTCTCTTCTCTCCGGAGTTTCAGCTACTCCGCCACAGGGGAAAAACCCTAAATTGCTCCTGGTTCGATCGATCGGCCGATCAACCTGCCTCCTCTGGCCACCTCTTCCGGCGTCACGCTGCTCAATTTTGCAAATGGCTTTTCTCTAGCGTTGTTGCGTAGAGGCTGAATTGTTAAATTGCTAAAGAGAGGAGAGATGAGGCTGAAACTTTATCTTTCATACAGAACCAACGAAAGACAAATACTTAACGTAAAATCACCACTAAAATCACCACATGAGTGGAAGTAAGTCTTTTTTTTTTCTCATCTAAATGAAGATTTTCATTCCACCGTGAGTGAGTTTTGGGATCATTCCACTATGAAAGTGATGGGAAAATGTGATATTAAGATAAGAACCAGGAATGATTTTGTGGAAACGATCTTTAATGTGTTGTATGTTCCTGACTTGAAAAGTAACCTATTGAGTGCTGGCCAATTACAAGAAAATGGTTATGTAATCACCATTCAGAGGGGTGCTTGTGAAATTTATGATTCTGTTAGAGGTGCTATTGTAATTGTTCCTATGAGTTCAAATAGATTGTTTCTATTAAAGATTGAAAATATTCAATCTTTTTTTATGGCTGAAAAGAAAGATCCCTCATGGCTGTGGCATTTTTCGCTATGGTCACTTGAGTTTTGGTGAATTGAAGACCCTTCAACAGAAAAACATGGTGACGGGTATTTAGTGGTGATTTTACGTTATGTATTTATCTTTCGTTGGTTCTTTAGGAAAGATGAAGTTTTGGCATCATCTTTCCTCTCTTTAGCAATTTAATAGTGGTATCAGAGCCTGAGAGAAGCGTGAGAGAGTTTTTTTTTTAAGATAAAGAAGGTTTAGAGGTGTGAGATACTTTCGTGAGATAATCACAGCAGCAATATTTCCAATGGCCACCGACAATTTTGTTCAACCTGCAATTCCACGCTTTGATGATCACTATGACCATTGAAGCATGCTGATGGAGAATTTTTTACAATCAAAGGAGTATTGGTCGATTGGTGAATCTGGAATTCAAGAGCCACCGGTAGGCATGGTTTTGACTAATCCCCAGAAAGCAGAATTGGAAGCTAGAAAGTTGAAGGATCTGAAGGCAAATTCCAAGGATATTTGAGATTCTATGAAGAAGAAATATCATGGCCCGATGGTCACCCTCCACATGGGCTCCCGACCTGCCGTCTTCGTCGCCTCCTCGACCCTCACCCACGAGGCCCTTGTCCACCGCGACGCCGTCTTCGCCGACCGCCCGCCGCCCGCCACCACCGTGCACCTTCTCTCCTCCAACCAGCAAACCATCATCACCTCCTCCGCCGGTCCCACCTGGCGCCTTCTCCGCCGGAACCTCACGGCGGAGATCCTCCATCCCTCCTGCCTCCGCTCCTACTCCCACGCCCACACGCAGGTCCTAAATATGCTCGGGGCGGAGCTCAAGTCACAACCTGGCGGCGTAGTCCGCGTCATTGACCACTTCCAGTACGCCATGTTCTGCTTGCTAGTCCTCATGTGCTTCGGAGACTGGCTCGAGGAGGAGCAGATTAAGTAGATCAAGGAGGTTTCGCAACGGGTGCTGCTGAATCAACGGCGCTTCAACGTCCTCAATTTCTGGCCGTGGCTGAGCAAGCTCGTCCTCCGCAAGCGATGGAAGGAGCTTTATGAGCTCCGCGAGTGTTGTAAACGCGTCCTTATCCCTCTCATCAGAGCTCGACTCAAGGCCAAGCAAGAGCAGCTGAGCAAAGCCAAGGAGAACAGGAACGACGGCAGCGGTGATTGGATCGTGCCATACGTGGACACGCTCCTGGACCTGGAGCTGCCGGAGAAGAGGAAGCTGGAGGAGGACCAGATCGTGAGTCTGTGCTGGGAGTTCCTCAGCGCCGGCACCGACACAACGTCCACGGCGCTGCAGTGGATCATGGCCAATCTGGTCAAGTACCCAGAAATCCAAGAGAGGCTCTACGATGAAATCAAATCAGTCGTCGGACAAGGGGCGGAACAAGTGAAGGAGGAGGACGTGGAGAGAATGGCCTACCTAAAGGCGGTGGTACTGGAGGGGCTTCGCAGCCACCCGCCGGGGCACTTCGTGCTGCCGCACGCGGTAAAGGAGGACGCCGAGCTGGGTGGGTACACGATCCCCAAGGACGCAATAATCAACTTCATGGTGGCGGAGATGGGTTGGAACGCAGAAATCTGGGAGGACCCCATGGCCTTCAAGCCCGAGAGGTTCTTGAACTCCGGCGGCGGAGGAGAAGCCAGCGGGTTCGACATCTCGGGGAGCAGGGAGATAAAGATGATGCCGTTTGGGGGTGGGGAGGAGGATCTGCCCTGCGTCCGGGCTCGCGATGCTGCACCTGGAGCACTTCGTGGCGAACCTGGTGTGGCAGTTCAAGTGGCGGACGATGGCCGGTGAGGAGGTGGACCTGTCAGAGAAGCAGGAGTTCACCATTGTGATGAAGAACCCTTTAAGGGCCCAGATTTCTTCCAGGAATTAGGGGCACCTGAATTTCAGAAAATTTATTTCGATTGTACCTGCTTCTTTACTTGGGAACCCTCGAGGTGTTTGCGAAAACCCCTCAAAGAACGCACGTGAAGCTTTTCGAACCCCCACCGCACTTCGATCACGGTGTTATTATGCCAAACTCTACCCACCATTTCACGTGTACTGCAGAATCATCGATACGCATCCCTAAATATTAACATCAGTCCTTTCGCATCTTGCGTTAAAAATGAAAGCGGCTAAACTCGCCGAAGAAACAGCATTCAAATCGCGGTTGCGGGCTGGTGTGCAAAGATGCGATCCAAATTTCGGCGAAATTTTCAAAACGAATTAGGCTTAGTAGATCTAGTAATTTACTTTTAAATTTCTCATTTTCTTGATTTCATTATTTAAAATCGATAAACTTAACAGTCATAATAGGACGGGGATCATCACTCGATATAACAATCAATTTTAGTTCAATTAGAAAGTTCTCAAAATCCATGAATATTTATGTAAGCGGGCCAACTTGGCCTTTTCCACATGGGCCACATCAACGCCCATCAGCATGCCGCAATGGCTCGGCCAAAATAGTTTGTGGGGAATCGCTGGAGCACAACGGCCCATGAGATCGATCGATTGCTCGCTCGCGTCCCATATCGACTTCTTCTTCCTCCTCCTCCTCCTCTTCCCCCCTTTCTCATCTCTCCGGACTTTTGGCTACTCTTGTCACCACGAAAAATCCTAAATCACTTCCGGTTCAATCAATCGGCGAATCGACCCGCCTCCTCCAGCCACCTCCTTTCATGTTGCGCTGTTGATTTCACGAATGGCTCTTCTCTAGCACTGCCACGTAGAGCCTGAATCCCCTATTTTCTAGAGGGAGAGATGGAGGAGGGGAAATCGTCAGCGGCACACCATCAGCAACAGTAGCAGTAGCAACTGCTTATGCAACACCATGACCAGCAACAACAGCGGCAACAACAGTAGCATCAGCATCAGCATCAGTAGCAATTCCTGCTCCTCTAGCAACTGTAGAAGCAGAAACAACAGGCGGCAGCCATGTCGCGGTTCCCATCCAACATCGACGTGCACCTCCATCTTCTGAGGCTCCCCCATGGCCCAATCCAGCAGATATGATGGCCTATTTATTAGGAAATCATTGAATATATTCTCCTTTCCTAGGGTCCTTAGGGTGCAAGAGGTACAAACTCACATACGATGATGCCCATCACTGATCAAGACAAACGCATGTTAACCTTTTTACCCACCCCTACCATTACGATGTTATGCCAAACATTTATTTCACCATTTCACGGATACCGCACAAATAATATGAAATTAGCTGACTTGTAGAAAAGGAAACAGCAATAATGACAGGCTAGCGTGCAAAAGGTATGGCCAACATTCCGGCAAAAATTAAGGATTAGGCTTGGAAATTCAATACCTTAGCATTGTCTCAGCCAAGAGCATTTATCTTTTAATTTCTCCTTTTCTTAATTGTAGTACAATGATCGCTTGGTCCCTCATTCAATTAATCTTGTATTCCTCAGTTCATCCTGACAATTCTTCTAACATTGGTACTACTCCACTTCTGGTCATCTCATCAAAGCAAACTAATGATTTGGTACAATTTGCTTAGATGACACTATGCTTGTTTGTAGAATTGCGTCACGAACAATTTACAGTTCAATTTTACTGCAACATTTCGAATTGTATCAATTGCTTTATTTTAGAGATTTCATATGTTACGCTTGGCTAACGAGCTGATATCGATATGAAGTAAATGGTTTTTGTTTTAGAACTTATTTGAGTAAGTCGAGCATTGGATCAAATTTCGCTTAAAGTGATGAGATGAGCTAATCACAGGATGAATTTGAGTAGCTACAAATTTCTATTGCATTCAATGCATTCATTAAAATCTTGGTTTACGTTGAGAGCACCTAATCCTTTGGGTTAGAGTTCCAACACGAATTGTAGTATTGGCGATGTTTTTATGATTTGCATCAATAATCAAATCGAAATATTGAGCTATATTCAATTAAATAAAGTTTTTTTTTTTGGTCTTTGAAGGAAAACTTGCCAGTACCGATAGCCAATAATAGTAAACCCGAGGTGACACTTAAGCAAAAGGACCCACCACCACCGAGTCACACTTAATACACCTAACGCTTTCTCCCGAGTTTTGAACCCTTCACATCTTCGTTGAGGATCAGTAGAGTCTTATCAAGTGGAGCCACCGCGGCCGGTGGTTTCGATTAAATAGAGTTGAATTGCCCAAAATTAGATTGAATAGAAAAATGGCCCAAAAGCCATATCAAAAGCTAGAATGGAACTCGGTTGAACCAGCCAATTCAAAACACCGGATTTCGAGACATGCACTCCATTCCCAAATGGTTTGCATTTGAAATTTGAAATCAATCTCTACACGTCATTACAACTAGGGCTGTCAGTGGGTCAAATCGAGTTTTGCTGTTACCCGACCCAACCCGAACGTAAGGCTTCTGACCCAACCCGAAAAGCATAATTCCAAAGCAATAATTCGGATCGGGTCGGGTATCGGGTTTATACTTTTTTTCACACCTCTTCTTTATCACCCAATGAATATCCCATTGGGTTCGTGTTGCCTTAGATTATCGATTACTATCTTGTATGTGAAGGAATTGATCCTGTAGCCTCTCTCTTCAACAATTATACTGGGATTGTTATGCAGTTGTCCATATAATTATACTGCGATTGTTATTTGCCTTAATCTAGTAAAAGAGAACCTTTAAAATATATTTGGAAGCCGATGAGATGCTATCTCTCCTGCTTGGGAATCTTGACGAGCGAGACTATTTTATGGATTACATTTAATGACTCCATATGCATCTATTCTGAACTGCATCAGTTAACGGAGTTCTCGTTGGTACACACCTAGTGGCATTAGTCGTGTGAAATCAGTCTTGTTAACATGCCACCAGTTGCACAGTTTGCATATGGGATATTATATTAATGGAGAGAAGATTGAGCTGTTTTGTGAAAGTGTAAGGAGAAACCAGCTGAATAACAAGGTGTAAACGTAGCGAAGCAGCCAAGATCAGAAACTCTTGCAGCGAAAAATGGTTTGCGACATTAACTGATTTGGCAAACGAAGGTAACAGTCGTTCCTCAATTTTGGAGTGAGATTCTAGTTAACAAAACAGAAATGCAATTGTTGATTTTACGTTTTACATAAGAGGCGAACCAGCAAAGGGGACCCAATCCTCAAAATGAAAGTCAAGTTGTAGGCTTCTTGCATTAAATGTTAAAATTGAGGATATGTGCAAGATCCATCTAAAAGATTCTAAAAGCATTCATTATCGTTCAGACACTACTATGATTTATCAAGTTGAATGCGACTGAGCTTATGGCGGGAGCCTCTCTTGTGTGTCTTAGCATTAGCAATGCCGAGTTTGGATTGGAGCTTTTTCTCATCATGAATCATAATGAATTACCATGCAGGCATGACGGAGGATGCTGATTTTGCCTAGCTCTCACCTCGTTCTCTACATTTTCTCTTCTGGTTTACGGACAAATTGTGAAGATTGAGACTTCGACAACATTACAATCTTGTGGTGCAGAATCAAGAGAAACTCTGCATTAGGTAACTGCAAACTTTATATATTAGACAAGTTCATGCGCATTTTGTCTCCAAGTTGAACAATTTCAAAGTGTCGCTAGTAGGTTGTTATCTGAGGAACAAGCAAGTGCAAACATCGAATCAATGCTATTTCATCAATATCAATGTCCCTTCACAGCATTACTCATATTTATTTCATGAAAGTTGCTCGTTTTCTTGAGAGTGTATCATCATGCAGTCAAATTTCTTACCCAATCCAGATATAGAACAAGAAGGTCATATGAATCATCATCCTCAGCAGTCATAATCTATATAAAAGTAAAATCATATCTTTTTTCCCTCAATCCAAGACACCGAACCAGAATCTCCACAATTCGCACTCTTATTATACAAAGCAAGACACCGAAAAGCAGGGTCGCTTCCCTTCCTCCTCCTCCCCTCAAAAGACCACGTGGAACTGCGGCACTCGGAGCCGACTGTGGGTAAGACCTCCCAGAGGCAAGGCTCGAGGTCATCGGAGACAAGGCAGTACCTGGTGAGGGTGACCTTGTCAGCAGTGGCGGCGATGAACCCAAACTCGAAGATGGTGGCGTTGGCTGGCTGGGGGACCTCTACGGCGCCTTTCATGCCGGAAGCTTTGGAGGGCAAGCTTGGGGTGGTTGAGGCGCTGGAAGGTGCAGTCATCGGTAGTAGGCAAGATCATTCCAGGGTCTTCTGAGAGGGAGGAGAAGAACGTATTTGGGTGAAGAGTGTTTGGGTGAGATAACGTGTTTACAGTCAATAATGTGTTTGTCAATAATGTGTTTGGAGGCCGAACATTGTTTCAACTCTAACTTGACCCGAAACATGTTTATTTGTTTGTTTTGTAATTATTACCCGAACAATATTAAGACCCGAAATATGTAATCATCTTATTCCGTACTCAGTTCATGTTCGGGTCGGGTCGGGTTGGGTTTGGTTTTTGACACCCCTGATTACAACATGGTCACTCTTGAAATTTGAAATTGGTCACACTCGTGCTCTTGGCAAATTCTAGGAATGATCGTGGAATAAAAGCCGAGTGAAAATGCAGGCACGACTTAAATTTTGGACATGGGCTTGGGCTGACTATATAGAAGCCCATCAGCACGAGGCAAGGCCCCGCCCAAAGAGCTTCCATGGAATTGTGAGAACACTGCGACCAGTGAGATTGATTGGTCGCACCCCACAGTGACTTCTTCTTCTGCTTCTTCTTACTCTTTCTCTCCTCTCTCTCCAAACTTTCAGCTGCTTTGCGATAGCAAAAAACCCTAATCATTTCCGGTTCAATTGATTAGCTAATCAATCACCTCCTTCACCACCTCCATCCATGTCGCACTTTTAGATTTTTGCAAATTGCTCTCTCTTCTCTCTAGTGTAGTCTAATAATGTCCGAATCCCTATTTTCTGTAGAGAGATATGGAGGAGGAGAAACCGCCGGTGCACCGCCAGCGACACTACCAACAACAGCAACTGCTGATGCAACACCACCATCAGCAATAGCAGCAGGAGCGGATGAACTTTCGCAAGAGAGAAAACATGCAATTTATGGGTTGATAACCATGAGGTCATTTCTGCAACATTATTTGTGCATAGCTATGCATGGACGGTTTAGATCCTGCTCGCCTCTGAATCATGCAAAGAAGAAGCGCATCGAATTAAACATTCCGTAGACGCATTGAACATTTCATAGGGTAAGAATTTCAGCTGGCTTTTACCTTATCTTTTAGGAATTAGGTGATATACTTATATACTAGTTTCGTATCGTTACATATGAAAGTCGTATAAACACTTCTAAAACTGGAAAATGCGTGTCGGGTATGATTCTTTTTATAACAAGACATAATTCAATTGAGGATCACAAGAAAATTGGGACTTTATCAAATTTTTGTTCAAAGTTGAATATTTTCATGAGCTCTTTTCTGATTGTATTTCATAGGGCAGAGGTTATGTGTTTATTATATACCGATGTTGAAAACTTGTAGACGAAGGATCTGAGTTCAAAAATGGCAATTATTTGTCTTTACCTCATTTTTTTTAAGGTTCATTCATAGTCATCGTGTTAGCATGCGCATGGAAATCTCAACGGGCAAGCTATTATTTTAGCTCTAACTAATGCTAAAAAAGATACTTGAATAACCTAATGCTATAAAAATAACATTTTCACCATAAGAAGGACAAAATTTAAAAGGGAAAATTGTCCAAAAACCTCCAAATCTATTGTATTGTAGCTAATTTTGTCCTAAATCTTTTAATTGTGTCAATTTATTCTTATACCCTTTTGAAAAGTTGTCAATTTAGTTCTAAACCTTTTAATTATACTAATTTAGTCCTAAACCTATTAATGAATTATAAATATAGTCATTTTTGCTAATTTTGATCGGAAATTGCCAACAATGTGGTTCAGTCAGCCCCGCAGCTATCCTATGTGGCATAGTGTATGTCTAGCGTTAACGTGGACACATTTTTAATTTTTTTAAAAACTTCCGAATTTTTATTTTTTTTTCAAAATTGACATGATGGACGATATTGACAAATTATCAAAACTTTTAGGACTAAATTAGCCACATTAAAAAATGTTTATGACTAAATTGGTACAAATACAATAGGTTTATGACTTTTTTGATAATTTTCTCAATTCCAAGCCCCCCATGTCTACGAAAAATGCAAAGACCATGATAATTATGTCATCGAAGAGAACTTAATGAATTATTATGGAATAGCTTCACAGACTATTTAAAATTAGATAGAAATATAGATGTAGAAAGAAAACAAAATAAAGAAGACATAGGAATTATGTAATTTAAATTTTAAATTACGCTTTACCATTAGTGATGACTCTTATATATATGACTTAGAAAGAATCTCTAGAAATAAATATCGATAACAAAATTAATAACTATAGTGGAGATAATATTTGAATCAATCAAGGATTACAAATAATGCGGATATTCTAATTGGCTTTGATCCTGATGCAAGTTAGAGATAACGTTATCAATCTTGGACTGCTTGTCATGTGGATATTTTGATTGTGCTATGATTCTAGTGCGAGGTGGAGATAATATTGGATTTTAGTGCGAGCTGAAAAGATTAGAAGTGGACTGGGTCAACATCCCTATGCAAGTTGATGAGCTGGGACAAATCGTTAGCTTGGATCATAAGAGATGAAATCAATTAGATGACAAGCGTTTGGTAAGAATGTCTGTAGGCTGATCAACGAAGGAGATAAATAGAACATAGAGTTGTCCTCAAGTGATTCACGAATGAAGTGATAATCAATCTTCACATTTTTTGTACAAGCATTAAAAATTGGATTTGCTATAAGATAAATGGCAGAAAGGTTGTCGCACCAGGGTGGATAAGGTCTTAGAGCATGGAGATCAGAAGAAGATACTCATAAAAGAACAGTCAAAAACCAACGTAAGTAAGAAGTCAAGATCAGAAGGGCATCTTGTCCGCCCCGCTTCTTAGGGCCTATTTGTTAACTTGCCCAATAGCGAAAATTTATATTCTTTTGTTCCCAGGAGTAGATTTAAAACATAAACGTGTAAAATTTTTGCTCTCATGAACAAATTTGTATTTTTTTGTTCCCAGAAATAAATTTGAAACTGAATCGAGAAGTAAACAAAAATTGATTTTTTGTTCCCAGGAACAATTCTAGAATCAAGCAACTATTTTCTCTCTTTTCTCTTCTTTTTCTTGTTCTTCTTCCTTCTTTCTTCTTTTTCATCTACTGCCACCGCCACCGTTGCCGTCCGCCACCCACCACCACCAGTCGCCAGCAACTAGTTCGGCGAGCTTACTAGAGGCTCACCAGGTTAGAGCGAGGTCCAGCGAGCTTACCAATAGCTAGGCGAGCCTTGCCCGAGCCTCCCTCAGCCACCGGGGAGGCTCACCTGACCAGGCGAGGCTTGGTCGAGCCATGGCAAGGTGAGGCTCGACCTCGCCCAAATCGGTGAGGCCGAGTTTGCCCAACCGCAAACGAAGCTCGACATCGCGGTGGCTCGGCAAGGTCAAGCCTCGTTGGCGACCGGGTGAGGCCGCTCACCCAACCATGGCTCGGCCAAGCCTCACCCACCGCCGGCAAGGCCGGGCCGACAAGGGCCGGTAGCACTTCGATGAGGTCACCGGCCCTCATCCGGCCAATCGCCGATCATCCCAAGTCGGCGACTTAAAGAAAAAGAATAAAAGAAAAAAAAGGAAAAAAAGAAAAGAAGAAAAAAGTAATAAAATAATTTAAAAATTAAAAGAAAATAATTTGGAATGGAAATTTTGAACATGGTATCAAACGCAATTCTATTCCGAGAATTGAAATTTTAAACAGCTTACAAAACAACTTAAAATGCTTAAAAATTATTTTCGGGAACGAATAAAAAATAATCATTTATGATCGAAATTGTTCGGGGAACGAAGTGTTACCAAACACACAATTACGTTCTCTCCTCTATTATTAGAAGCTATGGAGGGTCGAGATCCTCCACCCAATTTCATCAACGTCGTATCGGCACCTTCTTTCTCGCTTACTTCAGTAAACAGGACACGTTCCTAGATGCAAGCGATGGCAACCCTTAGATCGGCGGTGGCTTGGGCCCCTTCACCCTTTGCGACAAATGGAAGTCTAGTTCCTCATCCTCGTCACCCTCTGCGTCACTGCCCTCCTCAGAGCCACCCTCAACCTCCTCTCCTCCGATCCCAACAAGAAGAGCCTCCCGCCGGGCCCCCTTACCTTCCCGGTCGTCAGCAACTTCCTATGGCTTCGCAAGTCATCCTCGGAGGTCAAGCCCATCCTCCGCTCCCTCCACGCCCGTTATGGCCCGATGGTCACCCTCCACATGGGCTCCCGACCCGCCATCTTCGTCGCCTCCCCAGCCCTCGCCCATGAGGCCCTCGTCCAACGCAGCGCCGTCTTTGCCGATCGCTCGCCGCCCTCTGCCACCATGTGCCTCCTCTCCTCCAACCAGCATAATATCAACACCTCCTCCTACGGCCCCACCTAGCGCCTCCTCCGCCCGAACCTCACAGCAGAGATCCTCCATCCCTCCCGCCTCCGCTCCTACTCCCGTGCCCGCACGCAGGTCCTCAACATGCTTGGGGCAGAGCTCAAGTCACAACCCGGCGGTGTTGTCCGCATCATCGACCACTTCCAGTACGCCATATTCTACTTGCTGGTCCTCATGTGCTTTGGAGACTGGCTTGAGGAGGAGTAGATTAAGCAGATCAAGGAGGTTTCGCAACGGGCGCTGCTGAGTTAATGGCGCTTCAACGCCCTTAATTTATGGCCGTGGCTGAGCAAGCTTGTCCACCGAAAGCGATGGAAGGAGTTCTATGAGCTCCGCGAGTGTCGGAAATGCGTTCTCGTCCCGCTCATCAAAGCTCGACTCAAGGCCAAGCAAGAGCAGCTGAGCAAAGCCAAGGAGCACGGGAACGACGGCAATGGCGATTGGATCTTGCCGTACATGGACATGCTCCTAGACCTAGAGCTGCCGGAGGAGAAGAGGAAGCTGGAAGAGGACCAGATCGTGAGTCTGTGCTGGGAGTTCCTCAACGCCAGCACCGACACAACGTCCACGGCGCTGCAGTGGATCATGGCCAACCTAATCAAGTACCCAGAAATCCAAGAGAGGCTCTACGATGAAATAAAATCAGTTGTGGGAGAAGGAGCCGAACAAGTGAAGGAGGAGGACCTACAGAGGATGGGCTACCTGAAAGCGATGGTACTAGAGGGGCCGCACCAGCACCCACCGGGCATTTTGCTTTGCCGCATGCTGTGAAGGAGGACGCGGAGTTGGGCGGCTACGCGATCACCAAAGATGCGACCATCAAGTTCATGGTGGCAGAGATGGGTTGGGACTGTGAAGATGAAGAAATAGAACTGAAGAACTAGAGAATGTGAAGATGAAGAGATATGTCGAAGAACTGAAGATCAATCAAGAAGCTTTGAATTATTCTATTTCAATGAGATTGTAATACAAAGTCTGTATATCTCGGATCATCAATGAACAAAGAAGATTTACACTTCTAAATTTCTCTCTCTCTCTCTCTCTCTCTCTCTCTCTCTCTCTCTCTCTCTCTCTCTCTCTGTTTCTACTGTCAAAAATACAGAGCATTCGTTTATAGAAAATACTATATATGTTTTCCTCAACGGAACACAAGATGATCCTACTAAGACTTCTTTATATCTTTTTCTATCGAAGAAGATGAAGATACAACTGAAAACTAATTTTATCAAGATTGTTTCTCAATTTGTTTCAATCCTCAACTGAATAACTGCTCACATGTCTTCATAAGTTGGCAATCCGTGTCAGTCTTCGTCACAAACTCTTCACCATTGATGACGATCCATATCAACCTTCATCGTGATCATTTATTTGAGCTGTCGTGTCTTCTCCAGTCTATGTTACTCACTTTGTTGCTTTGCAACTCTTCTTTCTCTCTAATATCAGCCTCTGTTCTTTCTCTTTTAATATCAGTCTTCACCCTCTTTCTCGTTATCAATATCGTTGACATAGATAGTTGGTACAGTTGGTGTTTTTGATTTATACTCCTTAACATCCCCCCTCAAATTGGGAATGGGTGGAACACCAATGCCCAATTTGATTCATAGCTCAAAATGTGTAAGGCGAGGCAGAGATTTTGTGAAAATATCAGCAAGTTGACAGGTTCTTGGAACATATCCCACATGGAGTGACCCTGAAGAGACCTTTTCCCGAACAAAGTGGAAGTGCACTTCAACATGTTTAGTGCGAGCATGTAATACAAGGTTGGTAGTAAGAGCAATGGTTGATTTATTGTCACAAAAGAGATGAGTTGGACGAGGTAGAGAGCATCCTATGTCACAAAAGACAAAGTTGATCCAAGTAAGTTCAGTAGAAGTGGAAGCAAGAGCACAGTACTCAGCTTTTGTAGAGGATTGACTGACTATGGATTGCTTCTTTGCTACCCAAGAGATGAGATTGGAGCCAAGATATGTACATAAACCAGTTGTTGATCTTCTGGTTTTAGCACATCCAGCCCAGTCTGCATATGAAAAACCATACAGATGTAGAGAGCTTCGAGAGTGAAAGAAAATTCCAAGACTTATGGTGCCTTTAACATATCGCAGAACCCTCTTAAGTTTATGAAGATCTGGAATAGTAGGTTTCTGTATTTGTTGACACAATAAATTCGTAGCATAGGCAATGTCAAGACGTGTTAATGCCAGGTATTGAAGACCACCAACTAAGCTTCGATACTCAATAGGATTGGATAAAGGAATAGAATCATTTGTCAAAATGATTGGTCTTAGTGACAAAGGGGATGAAATTGGTTTACATTCAAGCATATGAGCTCGAGTAAGAAGATCAATAGTATATTTAGTTTGGCAGAGAAACAGATGATCAGAAGTATGTTTAACTTCAATGCTAAGAAAGTAGTGCAGTGAGCCAAGGTCTTTCATATGAAACTGGAGACTTAAAGACTGGATGAGATTAAAAAGCAATTGAGAGGAACTTCCAATTAAGACAATGTCATCGACATATAGTAGCAGAAGAATTGTGTCTGTACCAGCGTGAAATATGAATAAGGATGGGTCAGTTGAGCTACAAAAGAACCCATATTCAAGTAGAAAATTGCTGAACTTGTCAAACCAGGCTCGGGGAGCTTGTCAAAGTCCATAGAGAGACTTCTTGAGGAGACATACATGATGAGGTTTCTTGGGATCTTGAAATCTAGGAGGCTGCTCCATGTAAACGGTCTCATTTACGGTACTATGTAAAAATGCATTTTTAACATCGAGTTGATGAATTGGCCAGTGTTTCATCATTGCTACAGAGAGAACTATTCAAATTGTAGCATACTTGACAACAGGACTAAAAGTCTCTGTAAAATCAATGCCTTCTTCCTGATGAAAACCTTTAGCAACTAGTCGAGCTTTCAGTCTATCAAGACTACCATCAGATGCAAGTTTCGTTTTAAATACCCACTTGCCTCCAATCACATTCATTTGATCAATTCTAGGAGTGAACTCCCAAGTTTTATTCTGATACAGTGCATCCATTTCTTCTGTCATGGCTTTATACCAACCTTTATGTGCTAAAGTTGATTTAATTGATCTTGGTTCAGTGGGTACTTCATATACAGCAAGACATGCATATCTGGGATTAGGTTTTATAATGCTAGACTTTGATCGAGTCTGTATAGAATGACTTGAAGTTGTCCCTTGTGAGACCTAAGGAGGAATGGCATGTTCAGATCCAACACTTATATCATTGGATGTTGTTGTTTCAGTAGAAGACATCTCTTGGTTCTGTACTGATGAAGAGATTTCATATTGTGTTGTTGTTATAAAGGTACCATGTTCTTGTGTTACATTTGGCAGAAATGATGAATGATCCGTATATGGTATTGCAACTTGCTGTAACTTGCTGTGAAGGTTGAGAATCATTTGCAGTGATATCTCCATTAGTCTGCAAATGTTTTGCATATGTCTGTACAAAGACAGCAGCTGTTTCCTTGCTTACTGATTCCATAAGTTGAGTTTCTTCAGCCCATAATCGATAAAGTGTTATGAGTGGTGCATACTCTGCTAGACATGTCTTAGTAAAAGGGAAAGAGTTTTCATCAAATAGGACATGTCGACTAATATACACACTACCTGTTGTAGGCACAAGACATTTGTAACCTTTATAACGTTCACTATATCCAATGAACACACATGTGAGTGATCTTGGATCAAACTTGTGCTGAGCATAGGGTCGTAAACATGGATAACATGCACATCCAAACACCCTGAGATGATCATAACTAGGTTCTTGTTGGTATAATCTTCTGTGAGGTGACTACATCTGCAATTTTGGTGTTAGAAGTATATTGATAACATAGTTAGCTGTTATGAATGCATCTACCCAATATTTCAGTGGAACTCTGCCATGATAAAGTATGGCAAGACCTAGTTCAACAATGTGACGATGCTTCCTCTCAGAAATGCCATTCTATTCAGGTGTGTAAGGACAAGAGATGTGCCGTTTGATACCACAGTTTTGCAAATGAGTCTGAAACCTGTGACTAATGAATTCTCCTCCACCATCACACTAAAATATCTTGATTTTCGACTCAAATTTATTCTCTACTTGCTTTTGAAATAGAACAAGACGTTATAGAATTCTAACTTCAACTTCAGTGGATAGATCCAGCTAAACCGAGAGAAATTGTTACAAAAAGAACATAGAATTTGAAATTCTAAAAAGAAGTAACAAGTGAAGGGCCCCAGATATCACAATGGACTTTCTGTAAGGGCATAGTAGCTACAGATTTTGATAATGGAAATGGTAAAGCTGTGGTCTTAGCAATTTGACAACTGCTACACATGTTCTGCATTCTAGTATTACACTAAATCAGTTGTTGATTCTGCAAGTACTTCAAGATATTCAAATTGATGTGTGCCAATCGTTGATGCCATGTATCCTCTCCTACTGCTCTGTGTCTTTGAGTTAGAAATGCTTTTGTTGTTTGTAAATTTACTCGCTACAGCCCTTTAATTTTCCTCCCGAGCAGCAGAGTTGTGTTGGTGCAATTGTCCTTTACATAGACACCAAATTTATCAAAAACAAGTGAGCATGGATAGTCATCTGTTAATCTGGATACTGACACAAGATTCTTCTTTATATCAGGGACAATTAGCACATCATTTAGAGGCAATGAATTTGTTTCAATATGTAGTAATGTATTACTAGTATAGGTGATAGGAAAACATGATCCATCCCCAATTATAATAGTTTCATAGCCAGTATATCTAGAGGGATTATGAAGTATACCAGGATTGGCTGTGATATGTGCAGTTGCACCAGTGTTTGGATACCACTCACTTCCTTTGGAGTCTTCGAGATATATTGCTGCTAAAGCTGTTGGAATTTCCTCAGCTTGATAGGAATTATCAAAATGATATCAGTAATGTAAAGCATCATGTCCTGGTCTCTTGCTAATTTGACACTCTAATCTCATGCTGTCAGCTGATTTCTCATCCTGCAAATCCTTAGAAAAGGTTAGATTTGAAGTGGGATAGGATCTTGTTTATTGATATCTCTGTGAGGAACCAGCATAAGGGCGAAATCCTGGATTAGAAATAGAACCAGAGGGATTGTGGAATTGCTTAACTTTCTGACCCTCTTGTATGTAATTGATGTTATTTGGTCTGTAACTTGAATCTCTTCCAGGATATCTAAAGCCTTGACCTTTGTTATTAAGAAATCTTCCTCTTCCATAGCTACGGCCTCCTCAACTATTCACCCTTAAAGTTCCAAAACCAGAATTGTGCTGCATAGGTTCTTTGTCAAGTTCTTCCCTTTTGTTGAACTTCTGTTCTTCTTTGACTATAATACGCCATATTGGGATTGTATGAACTCAACGAGTACCTTTGTAACCTTACTTCAAACCTTTCTAGCTGAGATATCACCTCATCATAGTATAGTTGAGGTTTTAAACAATAGATGGTGGTTTTAAATTTTCATACTCAGATCCTAAACCCTCCAAAACTCCAAACAACTTTGTTATTTCATCTATAGGCTTCCCTATCGCATTGAGTTGATCACAGATCGATTTATATTCTATAAGATACACAGCCAGAGATCGATCTCGTTTCTAACATGCTTGCAGCTTTCCTCTCAACTCAAATTCCCTAGCCACAAAATTTTGTGTAAGTCTATTGAGCAAGGTTTGACATACCTCATAAGATGTTTCTAAGCCAATGATTAGGCTTAGAATGTTTTCAGATACAGCTCCGCTTATCCAGGATGATATCAGCTAATCAGTCTTTGTCCAATCAGTGTAATATGGATTTACAACTTCTGTTTCACACCCTTCTATTTCAATCTACAACATTCGAGGAGGTGATGGAATTTCACCAATGAAGCCAAAGAGTTCTTGGCTTCTCAAAAATCTGTGGATCCGTGCTTGCCATAACAGAAAGTTATCTTCGCCAAGTTTGATTGTGACAAAATTTGAGATATTCACATGTATTGGGAAAGGTTACTTATGTGTTCTAGCTGCCATTACTCTATTTTCTTAGCTTTGAAGAAGATGATAACAGGACTGATATTATGATAGTAACCTCAATTACCGTGACTTGCGATCTGTTGCAACTTCAGTTTCTTCACTTTGATTCAATGAATGATTGTTGAATAAGCCTTTGTAACAGGTATGATCTTCTACTCTGATACCATGTGAAGATGAAGAAACAGAACTGAAGAACTAGAGAATGTGAAGATGAAGAGATATGTCGAAGAACTGAAGATCAATCAAGAAGCTTTGAATTCTTCTATTTCAATGAGATTGTAATACAAAGTCTGTATATCTCGGATCATCAATGAACAAAGAAGATTTACACTTCTAAATCTCTCTCTCTCTCTCTCTCTCTCTCTCTCTCTCTCTCTCTCTCTCTATTTCTACTGTCAAAAATACAGAGCATTCGTTTATAGAAAATACTCTATCTGTTTTCCTCAACGAAACACAAGATGATCCTGCTAAGACTTCTTTATATCTTTTCCTATCGAAGAAGATGAAGATACAACTGAAAAACTAATTTTATCAAGACTGTTTCTCAATATGTTTTAATCCTCAACTGAATAACTGCTCACATGTCTTCATGAGTTGGCAATCCGTGTCAGTCTTCGTCACAAACTCTTCACCATTGATGACGATCCATATCAGTTGTCGTGTCTTCTCCAGTTTGTGTTACTCACTTTGTTGCTTTGCAGCTCTTCTTTCTCTCTAATATCAGCCTCTGTCCTTTCTCTTTTAATATCAATCTTCACCCTCTTTACTCTGTTATCAATATCAACAGCATAGATGGTTGGTACAGTTGGTGTTTTTGATTTATACTCCTTAACAGGGACCCGAAAGTCTGGGAAGACCCGATGGAGTTCAAGCCCGAGAGGTTCTTGAACTCCACTGGCGGAGGAGCAGCCACCAGGTTCGACATCACGGGGAACAGGGAGATAAAGATGATGCCATTTGGGGTGGGGAGGAGGATCTGCCCTGCGTCCGGGCTCGCGATGCTACACCTGGTGTACTTCGTGGTGAACCTGGTGTGGCTATTCAAGTGGCAGACGGTGCCGGCGACGAGGTGGACCTATCGGAGAAGCAGGAGTTCACCGTAGCGATGAAGAACCCTTTAAGGGCCCATATTTCCTCCAGGAATTAGGGACCCTTGAATTTTGGAAAATTTATGTCGATTGTTGCCTTCACGCACTCTCTCTGATGTACACGCTTCTTTGCTTGGGAACCCTCAAGGTGTTTGTGAAAATTCCTCAAAGAATGCGCATGAAGCTTTTCGAACCACCGCTGCACTTCGGTCACGATGTTATTATGCTAAACACTACCCACCATTTCACGTGTACTGCAGTGACAATTTCTCTCTACAATCATCGATATGCATCCCTAAATATTAGCATCGGTCCTTTGGCATCTTGCGTTAAAAACCAAATTGGCTAAACTGGTAGAAGAAACAGCATTCGCATAGCACTCGCCCGGCAGGCTCGTAAACATGCGACCCAAATTCCAACGAAATTTTCAAAAGAATTAGGCTTAGGGTGCATTTGTTTCACGAAAAACTCAATGATAAAGGAAAATGCTTTCCAGGAAATCATTTTCCAAGAATACGATTTGTTTTCCTTTGTTTAGCAGTTTATAATTAAAAATATTTTATGTCGTTTGAATCCCATTAAAAAATAATTTCACACCTCATCATAGAAAAAAAATGAATTTTTAATTTAAAAAACTTCAAATTTTTAATTTAAAAAACTTCAAATTTTTAATATTGTTGTTATTTATTTACTTTTATTTTCTATTTTTTATTTTCTTTCTTTTTATTTCCTTTTTTCTCTTTCACTCCTCAACTTCCTCATGCCATCCCTTCGCTTCCTCGGCGCTTTGTTCCCACCGGCTTACAAGCGGTGAGCTCCAGCTATCGCTAGAAATGGCAAGCTCGCTAGCTAGCCGCTAGAGGCCGTGAGCTCGCCCAATCTAGCGAGGCTTGAGTCTCATCGCCGGAGGCCACGAGCTCACCCGATTTAGCAAGGCTTGAGGCTCATCGGCCTCGGGTAAGCACAAGCCTTGTTGTTGAAAGCCATGAGATCGCTCGATCTAGTGAGACCAAAGCTCACAGTCGTCCCCGTGGCCGATGATGGATGAAGAAGAAGCAAAAAGAAAAAGGAAGAAAAGAAAAAGAAAAAGAAGCAAATTCGAATTTTTTATTTTTATTTTTAAATGTTTTCCAAATTTTAATTTTTGTAAAAAATAAAAATTCAAATTCATTTTTTTTTAAATATATTTCTATAAGAATAATTGTTTGTAAACCAGGCATCAAATCTAAGTTTTGGTAGATTCGGAAAACGTTTTCCGATCCTTTCAAAAGGAAAATCATTTTCCTGAATTTAAGCTTTCCTAGGAAAATGTTTTCCATTGACTCGTTTTCCTAAGCAACCCAAACGGTGGAAAATGAGGAAAAAATTTTCCCGAAAATGTATTCAGCGAAACAAACGCACCCTTAGATCTAGTACTTTATCTTTCAGTTTCTCCTTTTCTTTGATTTCATAATTTAAAACCGACATACATGACAGCCGTTGATCTAGTACTTTATCTTTCAATTTCTCCTTTTTGAAACCGACACACTTGATAGCCATAGATCTGGTACTTTATCTTTCAGTGTCTCCTTTTCTTTGATTTCATTATGCAAAATCGACAAACTTGACGGCTATAATAGGACAAGAATCATCGCTCGATATAACAATTGATTTTAGTTCAATTGAAAAGTTCTCGAATCTGTGAATACTTATCCAAGCAAAGCCAGCTTGCCCCTTTTCCACATGGGCCACATCAAGGCCCACCAACACGCCTTAGTGGCCCAGCCCAAAGAGTTTACGGGGGAATCATGGCAGCACGGCAGCCCGTGAGATCAATCGATCGCTAGGTCACTCACGTTCCATGGTGACTTCGGGAGAGCATGGTAACGCTTCTTGGCCGAGAGTTTCTTTTCAGAAATAATTCTTTTCTATTTCTACTCCGGGGAACAATTTTTGAGTAAAATAAGGTGTTTGGTAACGACACAAAATTTATATTCCTAAAATTGAAAAAGAATATAAATGCGTTTGATATGATTTTTTATTTTTTGTATTTTTTTTTTATTCTTGCTCACGAACGGCCAACTGCCACCCATCACCATTGCCCGCCGCCCGTCGCCATCGGCTGTCGCCATCGTAACGTCGGCCGGCGGCAACGGGCGGCAAGCAACATGATGACGGGCAACGATTGGCGGGTGGCGGCAATGACGATGGCTAGCGGTCCTATGGCAGCGGCCGGCAATCGATGGCAGCAACGGCGGTCAAGGGTGGCCAAAGTGAGCTATGAGCAGCAACAACGACAATCAAACGGCAATGGTCGTCGCCGATGGAGCGGTCGGTGGTGACGACCGCAGGAGGTGGCCGGTGGTTGGCGGCGGCCACCCAAGGCCGCAACAAGCAAGAAAAACAAAAGAGAAAAAGAAAAGAAAAAATTAGCTTATTTCTAGAAATTATTCCCGGGAATAAGAAGCTATTTTTTTTTTGCTTCTTTTTTTTTTGTTCTCGGGAATAAAAGTGTTACCAAACAAATTTATGTTTTTTTTTTTTTTTTTTATGGAGAATAAAAGAATAGAAATTGGGAGAAATAAAAACGTTACCATGCAAACCCTTCTTCTTCCTCCTCCTCTTCCCCTATCCCTTTCCTCTCTAGAGTTTCAGCTACTTCGCCACAAGGGAAAAACCCTAAATCGCTCCCGATTCGTTCGATCGGCCGATCGAACCCCCTCCTCCGGCGTCGCGCTGCTCGATTTTGTAAATGGCTTTTCTCTAGCGTTGCTATGTAGAGGCGGAATCCCTAATTTTCTAGAGGGAGAGATGGAGGAGGTGAAATCGTCGGCGGCGCACCACCAGCAACTGCTGATGCAACATCACCACCACCAGCGGAAGCAGCAGCACATCCTGCTCCTCCAGCAGTTGCAAAAGTAGCAACAATAGTAGGTGGCCGCCATGTTGCGATTCCCGTCCAACATCAACATGCACCTACGTCCTCCGGGGCTCTCCCTCCACCTGATCCAGTAGAACCCTAGCGTCTCCGCCCCCAATTTGCAGCAGCAACAGCAATTGCAACAGCAGCAGGAGAAAGTGATTCAACCGGGGAATCAGGTCAGATGGTGTACCAGGAAACCTAGCGTGTTTGTCACCCGAACTTCAAGCGCCCCTTCTCTTCTCTCGAGGACGCCTGCGAAAGGTTGTCCTCTCTCTCTCTCTCTCTCTCTCTCTCTCTCTCTCTCTCGCCGAGATGTTTTGTTGTTCTTGTCTTTTGAAGTAGTTCTTTTGGTTGGGAAAGTTGATGAGAAGAAATGGTACTTTTTACTATGATGCGGTAAAGATAGCACCTTGCACAAGAGATCAATTAGCTTAGATAATGACCTACACACGACTTTGTTTCGACTGTAAATTGCATTGTTTGATTGGAAATTCAGTTGATTCCAACCCAAGCGGGTGCTCTTTTTGCACATTAGTAACATTTGATGTTGAATTGTCAATCTATAGTTTAATTAATCTGGACAACAACTGTCTTTAGTGAATTATCAGGGAAAAACTTGCCGTTTTGAGTGGTGCATGTCGGCACAAAAAGAGGTGGATTTAGTATTGGCTGCTTAGCAAGAGCCAGCGTTTTGATTTACATACGAATCCCAGTGTTGCTTCTAGTTTGTTCTACTATCTTTTGTTTTGCCATAGTTCCCAAGTTTCTCGTGTCAGGAACTTAGATTGTTAAGATAATGGAGGAGTGTCGTGCAGCTATCTTTGGAGGGTAGTATATATATGGATGGTGTCAAGAGCAGTGGAGCAGAGTTTGGTGTTCAGGTAGCTAGGTATAAGGATGGACTTGCGTATTCTTCCTGAAGAGGATACTGCCTTAGCTAGTGATGTCCAAAGATAGTGTCCCTTGAGTAAAGCTGTCCAACTATTTACCATAAATTTAAGTACAGATATCTGATATATAAGTAGCTGCTTTAGTTTTCAGGCTTGGTCATTAAACCTTTATGTGTGGTGCAGATTGTTGCCTTACCACGTGGTAGTAGATTATGAGGCCGAGGAAGATGATAGAATCCTCGATTCTAACACTACAAGTCAGATGCTTTCTCGTTCACAGCAATGGGATCATAACATTGATGCCAAAGTAGCAAAGTTTACTTCGACATTTCAAGGTTGTTTGCTTGAATTGTAGGTCTCTTGATGCTTGATGTGGTGCCATGAACTGTCAGCACAGCATAATCTCTCAAGAGCCTACGGAGATTTTCATTCTCACCACCTGCCATCTTATTAGCATAATTTCCATGATCTCTTAGTCGCCTTTTAAATGTACGTTCGATTTCTAGATCAAATTCAGCAAGTTTCTCTTGTTGGCTACATGTCATAAATCGATGTACACCTTGAAAAGAAAAAATAAAACAAAAGTTATATTAAACTTAGAATTATCTCGGTATCAATATTAATTGATGTTAAACGAACAATTCCTTGCAACGGCACCAAAAACTTGTTCAAAAAATTCTAAATGCAAGTGAATGTGTCAAACAAGTAATACAATGATGAGAAAAAGTATTCATCCCACATATATTGACGATTAATAAACTAATTAAATGCTAAAAATAGATTAATTCTAAAAATTTTCTAACAGATCAAAATAGAATTGAGAATAAATTAAAATTAAAATTCTTAAAAGTAAAATTTGGAGGCTAATTGTAGTAAATCAATCAAATAAATATGTTAGAGCATCCGATTTCACCATAACCACTAGACATAAATTTTAGATTGTTGCGCGTACCAAAACATTATCAAACATGTGATGGCGTAATTTCCTAATCTATGTATTATCCTATCTCTAGGTATAGCAAACCTACTCAATTTAGTAATCCACTCTAAATCTATGTGTGAATTTAAATAAACATAGTGCATTAAAATTTATGAATATTCCCAACTTATAATGAGTCTTTTGAATTGCCTTATCACCAAAAGCCATACAAATAACGGTATATCCCTATCTACATTTAATTCATGGTTATATATTATAATGAGCAATTGCATATTATCATTTTTCAGTCTCAAACATGCACATCAAATCATTCAAGTTGTGGTTAGTCACTTCAAAGCATTAAACACAATAATATGTATTTCACATGAACGAAACTGCTTGCATGCAAGAAAATCATTAAATTCACACCATCATGGTTAGGCTATATCGTACCATTAACAAAAGAAAATTAGGACATAGTAGAAGAAGAAATAAAAATACAAATCAAACACAGTATCTTGAATTAAAGAACAAAAATCATGTCATTACTTTTATCTTCTCTTCAAAATACTTGATAAAACTCTCAGAACAGTGAAAAGCAATATAAAAATAAAAACCTCGTTGTCCCCTAGGTTTTCAATATTCTCCTATTTATGGAATACATCCAAGACCTTTATCTCTAGGCAATTGCTTATTTTTCGTATAAAATTAGTGAGTAAATCAGAGAATTTTTTTATTTGATATCTATATTGCAATGCCTGCAGATAAAATTAGGAAACAAAATTAAGGATTCCCTAATTTGATATCCACTTCCAATGCTTTCTAATTTGAATTTATGATTTTTGTCATTTTTTTCTTATCTTTTCCATATCTCATTATTCTACATAATCAATTAAAATTCAAATAATCATAAGGAAATCTAAATATTTTCTTATTGCATTATGTGTTGCCTAAAATAAGTAAAATAACACTATATTTATAGAGTTAACAAATAGCACTCAAATTGCACTTGACGACTGGTGCACACATATGCAATTCAAATGCTAGCAAAATTTTCATAAGAATTACGCTTAGATCTAATACTTTATCTTTAACTTTCTCCATTTCTTTGATTTCATTGTTTAAAACCAACAAACTTAACAATAATAGCACAAGGATCATCACTCAATATAACAACCGATTTTTGTACTCCTAAGTACATTTGGTTAAGCTTTGCATATGGAGTTTGAGTGTAATGTAAATGTTGAAAACCAAAACCTTTTGAAGGAATGCAAATTATGTTTGGTAGAAACTCTTAATAGATAAACTTTAGATTCGGCCAAAAGCCTCATGAAAAACTTCCCAAACTGCTCAACATTTCCTGAATGGGCTTTCAACACTGAAAATCCATTAAGAAAACTGAACTAAGTGCACCCGAAGAATGTGCGTTTCAACCCAAACCGTAGAAGCCCATTAGCACACTATAGTGCCCTGAACTAGAGAATTTCCAAGGGAATTTCTGGAGCATGGCGGCCCGTGAGATCGATCGCCCGCTTGCATCCCACGGCAATTTCTTCTTCTTCCACTTCCCCTCTCTCTCTCTCTCTCTCTCTCTCATCTCTATGGAGTTACAGCTACTCACAGCAAAAAGCCCTAAATCGCTTCCGATTCAATCAATTAGCCGATCGACCCACCTCCTTCAGCATCCTTCAGTGTCGCATTGCTCAATTTCACGAATGGCTCTTCTCTAACGTTGCTGCGTCAAGCCTGAATCCCTCATTTTCTATAAAGAGAGATGGAGGAGGCAAAATCGTCGGTGGTGCACCACCAGCAACAACAGTAGTAATAACAGCATCAGCATCAACATCAGCAACAATTCCTACTCCTCTATTTCAGCCATGTTGTTACATCCAATTCATTTTCCTAGTCATTTTGGTTTATAATGATTCCACGGTTCTATTTCGTGATTTCAATTCGACTTCGTTTTAAGCTGTTATTGAAGAGAATTTATAATTTCTTATTAAATCGCCATACAGACTATTAGAAGTTCAGTTCTGATGTAACGTTTCAAATAGTACTAGATGCTTCGTTTTTGGAATTTTCTTCTATGCTTTACGCATGGAATTGGGTCGGGCTGGGGAACCGAGATTACCGCCATCATCACATCAATTCTCGTAAAAGAATAGTCAGAAACCAACGCAAGTAAGAAAGTCAAGCTCTAGCGGGCCCGCACCGAAGGGCATCCCGTCTGCCCCCGCTTCTTGCGGTCTCTCCTCCATAATGGAAGAGGTGCCTTCTTTCCCGCTTACATCAGTAAACAGGACTCGTTCCCAGATGCAGGCGGCGGTGGCTTGGCCCTCTTCGGGTTCCTAACCGAACCGATGTCTTCACACTTTCCGATCTTTCGTCGTTCAAGTCCGGGCCACTTCTGCTAGCATCAATTGAATATTCTCGAGGGTGTGATGTTGAAGTTTATTTTCCTTATTTTATTCAGCCAGGTCCACGAACGTGTTTTGACGATCGTAAAGAAAGCTACTTTTTGGACGTCAGCCATTCCGTTTTCTACCTGCTACGTCGTCAACCTCGTCTCCGATCTTATATCTCTGCAAATCCTTAACTTGGTCTTCCTCAAGTACTCAAGAGTCAATCCGGCAAAAGATGGAAGTCTGGTTCCTCATCCTCGTCACCCTCTCCGTCGCTGCCCTCCTCAGAGCCACCCTCAACCTCCTCTCCTCCGCCCCCAACAAGAAGATCCTCCCGCCGGGCCCCCTTACCTTCCCGGTCGTCGGCAACTTCCTATGGCTCCGCAAGTCCCTCTCAGAGCTCGAGCCCGTCCTCCGCTCCCTCCACGCCCGCTACGGCCCGATGGTCACCCTCCACATGGGCTCCCAACCCGCCGTCTTCGTCGCCTCCCCGACCCTCGCCCACGAGGCCCTCGTCCAACGGGCCGCCGTCTTCGCCGACCGCCCGCCGCCCTCCACCACCGCGCGCCTTCTCTCCAACAACCATCAAAACATCATCACCTCCTCCTACGGCCCCGCCTGGCGCCTCTTCCGCCGGAACCTCACGGCGGAGATCCTCCATCCCTCCCGCCTCCGCTCCTACTCCCGCGCCCGCACGCGGGTCCTCAACATGCTCGGGGCGGAGCTCAAGTCACAGCCTGGCGGAGTAGTCCGCGTCATCGACCACTTCCAGTATGCCATGTTCTGCTTGCTGGTCCTCATGTGCTTCGGAGACTGGCTCGAGGAGGAGCAGATTAAGCAGATCAAGGAGGTTTCACGACGGGAGCTGATGAGTCGACGGCGCTTCAACGTCCTCAATTTCTGGCCGTGGCTTAGCAAGCTCGTCCTCCGGAAGCGATGGGAGGAGGTTTATGAGCTCCGCGAGTGTCGTAAACGCGTCCTTATCCCGCTCATCAGAGCTCGACTCAAGGCCAAGCAAGAGCAGCTGAGCAAAGCCAAGGAGGACGGGAACGACGGCAACGGCGATTGGATCGTGCCGTACGTGGACACGCTCCTGGACCTGGAGCTGCCGGAGGAGAAGAGGAAGCTGGAGGAGGACCAGATCATGAATTTGTGCTGGGAGTTCCTCGGCGTCGGCACCGACACAACGTCCACGGCGCTGCAGTGGATCATGGCCAATCTGGTCAAGTACCCAGAAATCCAAGAGAGGCTCTACGATGAAATCAAATCAGTCGTCGGACAAGGGGCGGAACAAGTGAAGGAGGAGGACCTGGAGAGAATGGCCTACCTAAAGGCGGTGGTACTGGAGGGGCTGCGCCGCCACCCGCCGGCGCACTTCGTGGTGCCGCACGCGGTAAAGGAGGACGCCGAGCTGGGTGGGTACACGATCCCCAAGGACGCAATAATCAACTTCATGGTGGCGGAGATGGGTTGGAACGCAGAAATCTGGGAGGACCCCATGGCCTTCAAGCCCGAGAGGTTCTTGAACTCCGCTGGCGGAGGAGCAGCCAGCGGGTTCGACATCACGGGGAACAGGGAGATAAAGATGATGCCGTTTGGGGTGGGGAGGAGGATCTGCCCTGCGTCCGGGCTCGCAATGCTGCACCTGGAGTACTTCGTGGCGAACCTGGTGTGGCTGTTCAAGTGGGGGACGGTGGCCGGCGAGGAGGTGGACCTGTCGGAGAAGCAGGAGATCACCACGGTGATGAAGAACCCTTTAAGGGCCCAGATTTCTTCCAGGAATTAGGGCACCTGAATTTCGGAAAATTTATGTCGATCGTTGCCTTCTAAATATATTCCCATAAATAAACGCTTATCCACACACTCTCTCTCTTATGTACTTGCTTCTTTACTTGGGAACCCTCGAGGTGTTTGCGAAAATTCCTTAAAGAACGCATGTGGAGCTTTTCGAACCGCCGCCGCACTTCGATCACGATGTTATTATGCCAAACACTACCCAGCACTTCACGTGTACCGCAGTGACAATCTCTCTCGACGATCATCGATATGCATCCCTAAATATTAGCATTGGTCCTTTCGCACTTGTATTAAAAACGAAATTGGCTAAACTCGCAGGAGAAACAGCATTCGAATTGCACTCGCGGGCTGGTGCGCAAAGCCGGCTGGTGCGCAAAGATGCAATCCAAATTCCGGAGAAATTTTCAGAAGAATTAGGCTTAGATTCAGTACTTTATCTTTCAGTTTCTCCTTTTCTTTGATTACATTATTCAAAACCGACAAACTTGCAACTATAATAGGACAAGAACCATCATTCGATATAACAATTGATTTTTGTTCAATCAGAAAGTTCTCGAATCCGTGAATAATTACATAAGCAGGCCAGCTTGCCCCTTTCCACATGGGCTACATCAAGATCCATCTAAAAGATTTTGAAAGCATTCATTATCGTTCAGACACTACCAATGATTTATCAAGTTGAATGCGACTGAGCTTATGGCGGGAGCCTCTCTTGCGTGTCTTAGCATTAGTAATGCCGAGTTTGGATTGGAGCTTCTTCTCATCATGAATCATAATGAATTACCATGCGGGCATGACGGAGGATGCTGATTTTGCCTAGCTCTCACCTCGTTCTCTACATTTTCTCTTCTGGTTTACAGATGAATTGTGAAGATTGAGACTTCAACAACATTACAATCTCGTGGTGTAAAATCAAGAGAAACTCTGCATCGGGTAACTACAAACTTTATATATTAGACAAGTTCATGTGCATTTTGTCTCCAAGTTGAACAATTTCAGAGTGTCGCTAGCAAGTTGCTATATGAGGAATGAGCAAGTGCAAACATCGAATCAATGCTATTTCATCAATATCAATGTCCATTCACAGCATTACTCATTTATTTCACGAAAGTTGCTCGTTTTTCTGAGAGTGTATCATCATGGAGTCAAATTTCTTACCCAATCCAAATACGGAACCAAAAGCTCATATGAATCATCATCCTCAGCAGTCATAATCTATATAAAAGCAAAATCATATCTTTTTCCCCTCAATCCAAGACACCGAACGAGAATCTCCCCAATTCGCACTCATATTATACAAAGCAACACACCGAAAAGCGAGGTCACTTCCCTTCCTCCTCCTCCTCCCTCTCAAAAGACCACGTGGAACTGTGGCACTCGAAGCCGACCTTGGGTAAGACCTCCCGGAGGCAAGGCTCGAGGTCGTCAGAGACAAGGCAGTACCTAGTGAGGGTAACCTTGTCAGCGGTGGCGGCGATGAACCCAAACCAAACTCGAAGATGGTGACGTTGGCTGGCTGGGGGACCTCTACGATGCCTTTCATGCCGGCAGCTTTGGAGGGCAAGCTCGAGGTGGTTGAGGCACTGGAAAGTGCAATCATTGGTAGTAGGCAAGATCGTTCCAGGGTCTTCTGAGAGGGAGGAGGAGAATGTATTTGGGTGAGGAGTGTTTGGGTGAGAGAACGTGTTTAGAGTCAATAATGTGTTTGGAGGCCGAACATTGTTTCTACCCTAACCTGACCCGAAATATGTTTGTTTGCTTGTTTTGTAATTGTTACCCGAACAATATTAAGACCTGAAATATGTAATCATCTTATTACGTACTCAATTCATGTTCGGGTCGGGTCAGGTCTTTGACACCCCTAATTACAACATGGTCACTCTTGAAATTTGAAATTGGTCACACTCGTGCTCTTGGCAAATTCTAGGAATGATCGTGGAGAATAAAAGCCGAGTGAAAATGCAGGCACGACTTAACTTTTGGACATGGGCTTGGGCTGGCTACATAGAAGCCTACCAGCACGAGGCAAGGCCCCGCTCAAAGAGCTTCCATGGAATTGTGAGACCAGTGAAATTGATTGGTCGCGGCCCACAGTGACTTCTTCTTCTTCTTACCCTTTCTCTCCTCTCTCTAAACTTTCAGCTGCTTTGCGATAGCGGAAAACCCTAATCATTTCCGGTTCAATTGATTAGCTAATCAATCACCTCCTTCACCACCTCCATCCATGTCGCACTTTTAGATTTTTGCAAATGGCTCTCTCTAGTGTAGTCTAATAAAGTCCGAATCCCTATTTTCTGTAGAGAGACATGGAGGAGGAGAAACCGCCGGCGCACCGCCAGCGACACTACCAACAGCAGCAACTGCTGATGCAACACCACCATCAGCAATAGCAACAGGAGCGGATGAACTTTCGCGAGAGAGAAAACATGCAATTTATGGGTTGATAACCATGAGGTCATTATTTATTTCTGCAACATTATTTGTGCATAGCTATGCATGGACGGGTTAGATCCTGCTCTGCCTCTGAATCATGCAAAGAAGAAGCGCATCGAATTATAGATTCCGTAGACGCATTGAACATTTCACAGGGTAAGAATTTCAGCTGGCTTTTACCTTATTTTTTAGGAAGGTGATATACTTATGTACTAGTTTCATATCGTTACATATGAAAGTCGTATAAACACTTCCAAAACTGGAAAATGCGTGTTGGGTATGATTCTTTTTATAACAAGGCATGATTCAATTGAGGATCACAAGAAAATTGGGATTTTATCAAATTTTTGTTCAAAGTTGAATATTTACATGAGCTCTTTTCTAGTTGTATTTAATAGGGCAGAGATTATGTGTTTATTATAGGGAAAAAGCCACGAAAACTCCTAAACTTTGCCCAAAGTGACACATTTACCCCAAACTTCTTTTTGTGACATGAAAAACATCAAACTTTTCAAACCGTGACACATCTACCCATTAAGGGCATTTTTGTCTTTTTATTCTGATTTTTCCTTTTTCTTTTTTTTTCTTTTTTTCTTCTTCTTCCCTCCTCCGGCCATGGCGGAGTCGGCGGAGGGAAGCCAGTGTCCGGCAAGGGTCGCCCTTGCTAGATCGGGTGAGGATAATCCTTGCCAAACTGGCGAGGGCATCCCTCGCCCAACACCAGCGAGGGCACCCCTCGCCCGACGCTAGCGAGGGCACCCCTCGCCAGATCGGGCGAGGATCATCCTCGCTAGACGCAGGCGAGGGCCGCCCTCGCCGGTGTCGGGTGAGGATCGTCCGCCGCGCGACGCGGGGGCGAGGGTAGGGACACCCTCGCCCGATGCCGGCGAGGGCACCCCTCGCTAGATTGGGCGAGGGTCGTCCTCGCCAGATGCAGGCGAGGGCCGCCCGACACCACCGAGGGTGAGGACGGCCCGACGCCAACGAGGGTGACCCTCGCCCAACGCCGACGAGGACAGCCCTCGCGGACACCGGTTTCCCTCCGCCGGCGAAGGGAAGAGAGAAGAAAAAAAAAGAAAAAAATTTAAAAAATGAAAAGACCAAAATGCCCTATAATTTTGGAGTAAATGTGTCATATAACAAAAGTTCATGATTTTTTGTGACACAAAAAATTTTTGGGGTAAATGTGTCACGATTGGCAAAATTCAAGGTTTTTCACGTCACAAAAAAAAGTTTGGGGTAAATGTATCGCTTTAGAAAGCAAAGTTCGGGGTTTTCGTGGCTTTTTCTCTTTATTATATGCCGATGTTGAAAACTTGTAGATGAATTATCTAAGTTCGAAAATGGAAATTATTTGTCTTTACCTCGTTTTTTTTTAAGGTTCATTCATAGTCATCGTGTTATCATGCGCATGGAAATCTCCACGGGCAAGCTATTATTTTAGCTCTAACTAATGCTAAAAAAGATACTTGAATAACCTAATGCTATAAAAATAACATTTTCACCATAAGAAAGACAAAATTTAAAAGGGAAAATTGTCCAAAAACCTCTCAACCGATTGTACTATAGCTAATTTTGTCCTAAATCTTTTAATTGTGCCAATTTAGTCTTATACCCTTTTGAAAATTTGTCAATTTAGTTCTAAACCTTTAAATTGTATTAATTTAGTCCTAAACATATTAATGATTTATAAATATAGTCATTTTTGTTAATTTTGATCGGAAATTGCCAACAATGTGGTTCAGTCAGCCACAGCTATCCTATGTGGCATAGTGTATGTCTAGCGTTAACGTGGACAAATTTTTAATTTTTTTAAAAAACTTCCGAATTTTTAAATTTTTTTCAAAATTGATATGATGAACTATATTGACAAATTATACCACCCATCGTGGTGGCTCGGCTGGTAGGCGCTAGATTTCCATCGAAGAGGTCTAGTGTTCGAAGCTCCTGCAATACAAGTTGCAGAAAGGCTAGCTTTGACTCTTGGCGACTTATCTGGTGGCACGTGTGTGATAGCTAACGCGTGTTGCCCCCAGTGGTTTACCTCCGGCTGCCGGCCGTGCAGGGTTCCCTGGGTCACCAAAAAAAAAAAAAACTATATTGACAAATTATCAAAACTTTTAAGACTAAATTAGCCACATTAAAAAAAGATTTATAACTAAATTGGTACAAATACAATAAGTTTATGACTTTTTTGATAATTTTGTCAATTCCAAGCCCCCTATGTCTACAAAAAATGCAAAGACCATGATAACTATGTCATCAAAGAGAACTTAATGAAGTATTATGGAATAGCTTCACAAACTATTTAAAATTAGATAGAAATATAGATGTAGAAAGAAAACAAAATATAGAAGACGTAGGAATTATGTAATTTAATTTCTAAATTACGTATTACAATTAGTGATGACTCATATATATATGACTTAGAAAGAATCTCTAGAAATAAATATTGATAACAAAATTTGTAACTATAGTGGAGATAATATTTGAATCAATCAAGGATTACAAATCATGCGGATATTCTAATTGGCTTTGATCCTGATGCGAGTTAGAGATAATGTTATCAATCTTGGACCGCTTGTCATGTGAATATTTTGATTGTGCTATGATTCTAGTGCAAGGTGAAAATAATATTGGATTTTAGTGCAAGCTGAAAAGATTAGAAGTGGACTGGGTCACCATCCCTATGCAAGTTGATGAGCTGGAACAAATCGTTAGCTTGGATCATAAGAGATGAAATCGAGCAGATGACAAGCCTTTGGTAAGAATGTCTGTAGGCTGATCAATGAAGGAGATAAATAGAACATAGAGTTGTCCTCAAGTGATTCACGAATGAAGTGATAATCAATCTTCACATTTTTTGTACAAGCATTAAAAACTGGATTTGCTGTAAGATAAATGGCAGAAAGGTTGCCGCACCAGAGCATGGGTGGATAAGGTCTTAGAGCATGGAGATTAGAAGAAGATACTCATAAAAGAACAGTCAGAAACCAACGTAAGTAAGAAGTCAAGATCAGAAGGGCATCTCGTCTGCCCCGCTTCTTAGGGCCTATTTGTTAACTTGCCCAATAGCAAAAATTTCTATTCTTTTGTTTTCGGAAGTAAATTTAGAACAAAATTGTGTTTGGTAAAATTTTTGCTCTCATGAACAAATTTGTATTTTTTTATTCCCAGAAATAGATTTGAAACAAAATCGAGAAATAAACAAAAATTAATTATTTGTTCCCAGGAACAATTCTATAATCAAGCAACTATTTTTTCTCTTTTCTTTTCTTTTTTTCTTGTTCTTCTTCCTTCTTTCTTCTTTTTCATCTACTGTCACCGCCACCTTTGCCGTCCGCCACCCACCACCACCCGTAGCCGGCAAGAACCGGTCCGGCGAGCTCGTTAGAGGCTCACTAGGTCGGGCGAGGTCCGACGAGCTCGCGCGCTAGGCGGGCCTTGCCGAGCCTCCTCGGCCACCGATGAGGCTCACGACTAGGCAAGGCTCGGTCGAGCCATGGCTAGGTGAGGCTCGACCTCGCCCAAATTTGGTGAGGCCGAGTTTGCCCAACCGCAAACGAAGCTCGGCGTCGTGGTGGCTTGGCAAGGTCAAGCCTCGCCGGCGACTAGGCGAGGCCGCTCACCCAACCATGGCTCGGCCAAGCTTCACCCAACTACGGCGAAATTTGGACCGACAAGGGCGGTAGCACTCCGATGAGGTCGCCGGCCCTCGTCGGCCAATCGTTGATCATCCCAAGTCAGCGACTTGAAGAAGAATAATCAAAGAAAAAAGGAAAAAAAAAGAAGAAGAAATAAAGTAATAAAATTATTTAAAAATTAAAAGAAAATTATTTGGAATGGAAATTTTGAATATGGTACAAAACGCAATTTATTCAGAATTGAAATTTTAAACAATTACAAAATAGCTTAAAATCTTTAGAAATGATTTTCGGGAAGAACGAGAATAAAAAAATCATTTTGATCAAAAATTATTCCCTGGAACAAAAGCGTTACGTTACGTTCTCTCCTCCGTATTAGAAGCTAATGGAGGGTCAAGATCCTCTGCCCAATTTCATCCACGTCGTATCGGCACCTTCTTTCCCGCTTACTCTAATAAATAGGACACATTCCTAGATGCAAGCGATAGCAACCCTCAGATCGGCAGCGGCTCGGGCCCCTTCAATTTCCTAACCGAACAGTGTCTTCGCACTTTCCGATCTTTCATCATCCAAGTCCGGGCCGCGTCTTCTAGCATCAATTAAATATTCTCGAGGGTGTGATGCTGAAGTTTTTCCTTATTTTATTCAGCGAGGTCCGCGAACGTGCTCTGACGATCCTAAAGAAAGCTCACGTCCCTCGTTCAGCGTGTTGGAGTTAAATAAGCACCGAAAAGGATTTTTTTTTAGATATATAATTGCGAAGATATCAATTCAACGGATGAAGTCCAATGCTACTTCGTGAACGCGTCAGCCATGACGTTTTCTTTCCGCTGAGTCGCCAGCCTGATCTCCGATCTTATGTCCCCGCAAATCCTTAACTTGGTCTTCCTCAAAAACTCAAAGAGTCAATCCGACGACAGATGGAAGTCTGGTTCCTCATCCTCGTCACCCTCTCCGTCGCCGCCCTCCTCAGAGCCACCCTCAACCTCCTCTCCTCCGCTCCCAACAAGAAGAGCCTCCCGCCGGGCCCCCTTACCTTCCCGGTCGTCGGCAACTTCCTATGGCTCCGCAAGTCCTCCTCGGAGGTCGAGCCCATCCTCCGCTCCCTCCACGCCCGTTACGGCCCGATGGTCACCCTCCACGTGGGCTCCCGACCCGCCGTCTTCGTCGCCTCCCCGGCCCTCGCCCACGAGGCCCTCGTCCAACGCGGCGCCGTCTTCGCCGACCGCCCGCCGCCCTCTGCCACCATGCGCTTCCTCTCCTCCAACCAGCACAATATCAACACCTCCTCCTACGGCCCCACCTGGCGCCTCTTCCGCCGGAACCTCACGGCGGAGATCCTCCATCCCTCCCGCCTCCGCTCCTTCTCCCGCGCCCGCACGCGGGTCCTCAAGATGCTCGGGGCGGAGCTCAATTCACAGCCTGGCGGCGTCGTCCGCGTCATCGACCACTTCCAGTACGCCATGTTCTGCTTGCTGGTCCTCATGTGCTTCGGAGACTGGCTTGAGGAGGAGCAGATTAAGCAGATCAAGGAGGTTTCGCGACGGGCACTGCTGAGTCAACGGCGCTTCAACGTCCTCAATTTCTGGCCGTGGCTGAGCAAGCTCGTCCTCCGGAAGCGATGGAAGGAGTTCTATGAGCTCTGCGAGTGTCGGAAACGCGTCCTCGTCCCGCTCATCAGAGCTCGACTCAAGGCCAAGCAAGAGCAGCTGAGCAAAGCTAAGGAGGACGGGAACGACGGAAATGGCGATTGGATCTTGCCGTACGTGGACACGCTCCTGGACCTGGAGCTGCCGGAGGAGAAGAGGAAGCTAGAGGAGGACCACATCGTGAGTCTGTGCTGGGAGTTCCTCAACGCCGGCACCGACACAACGTCCACGGCGCTGCAGTGGATCATGGCCAACCTGGTCAAGTACCCAGAAATCCAAGAGAGGCTCTACAATGAAATCAAATCAGTTGTGGGAGAAGGGGAGGAACAAGTGAAGGAGGAGGACCTACAGAGGATGGGCTACCTGAAAGCAGTGGTACTGGAGGGGCTGCGGCGGCACCCGCCGGGGCATTTCGTGCTGCCGCATGCGGTGAAGGAGGACGCGGAGTTGGGCGGCTACGCGATCACCAAGGACGCGACCATCAACTTCATGGTGGCGGAGATGGGTCGGGACCCGATAGTCTGGGAAGACCCGATGGAGTTCAAGCCCGAGAGGTTCTTGAACTCCGCCGGCGGAGGAGCAGCCAGCGGGTTCGACATCACGGGGAACAGGGAGATAAAGATGATGCCGTTTGGGGTGGGGAGGAGGATCTGCCCTGCGTCCGGGCTCGCAATGCTGCACCTGGAGTACTTCGTGGCGAACCTGGTGTGGCTGTTCAAGTGGGGGACGGTGGCCGGCGAGGAGGTGGAGCTATCGGAGAAGCAGGAGTTCACCGTAGCGATGAAGAACCCTTTAAGGGCCCAGATTTCATCCAGGAATTAGGGACCCTTGAATTTCGGAAAATTTATGTCGATTGTTGCCATCACGCACTCTCTCTGATGTACACGCTTCTTTGCTTGGGAACCCTCGAGGTGTCTCTGAAAATTCCTCAAAGAACGCACGTGTAGCTTTTCGAACCACCCCCGCACTTCGGTCGCGATGTTATTATGCCAAACGCTACCCACCATGTCACGTGTACTGCAGTGACAATTTCTCTCTACGATCATCGATATGCATCTCTAAATATTAGCATCGGTCCTTTCGCATCTTGCCTAAAAAACCAAATTGGCTAAAACTAGTAGAAGAAATAGCATTCGAATCGCACTCGCCCGGCAGGCGCGTAAACATGCCACCTAAATTCCGCCCAAATTTTCAGAAGGCTTAGATCTAGTACTTTATCTTTCAGCTTCTCCTTTTCTTTGATTTCATTATTTAAAACCGATATACTTGACAGCTGTTGATCTGGTATTTTATCTTTCAGTTTCTCCTTTTCTTTGATTCCATTATGCAAAACCGACAAACTTGACAGCTATAATAGGACAAGAATCATCGCTCGATATAACAATTGATTTTAGTTCAATCGAAAAGTTCCTGAATCCGCGAGTACTTACGCAAGCGGGCCAGCTTGCCCCTTTCCATATAGGCCACATCAAGGCCGATCAGCGCGCCTCGGTGGCCCGGCCCAAAGAGCTTCCGGGCGAATCGCGGCAGCATGGCAGCCCATTAGATTGAGCGATCACTCGCTCGCGTTCCATGGCGACTTCTTCTTCCTCCTCCTCTTCCCCTATCTCTCTCTTCTCTCCGGAGTTTCAGCTACTCCACAACAACTGAAAAACCCTAAATCGCTCCTAGTTCGATCGATTGGCAAATCGACACACCTCCTCCAGCCACCTCCTACGGCGTCGCATTTCGCGAATGGCTTTTCTCTAGCGTTGCTACGTAGAACCCGAATCCCCTATTTTCTAGAGAGAGAGATGGAGGAGGCAAAATCGTTGGTGGCGCACCACCACCAACAACAACAGCAGCTAGTGGTGTCAGGAACCGAACCAAAAATAGAACCAAATCGAACTAAAAAATTCGATTTTTTTAGTTCGGTTCGTATTCGATTCAATTCTCATTAAAAATTGATATTTTTTTTATTAGTTTGGTTTTTATCAGTTAACCGAAGGCAAGAAGAATAAACCGATAAATCGATAAACTAATAAAATCAAACCATTAATCAAACCCATTTCTCTCCCATCTCCTCTGAGTCCTCTCGTCTTGGTCGATGGTCGGCTTGCAGGTGCAACGACACGGCGACTGCGACAGCAATGGCAATGATGACGGCGACTGCAACAGCGACGGCAACCGATTGTGGGAGGAGCGGTATGTGGAGGTGGCTGGTGCGGAAGACCTGCGACTCCAAGCCCTTCTTCCTGGCCTTCGCCACTGTCTGCGGCGTTGTCCCCGGCGTCATCGGCTACTGTGTCGTGCAGGCCACCAGCTCCCGCTCCGAGCAGCTCGAGGCTCGCCTCCGCCAGACCGCTCGCCCTGACTCCCTCGTGCGTTCCTTCTCTCCCCCTTCCATCGCGATTCCGCCTCTTTTCTTTTGGGTTTCTTCCTTTAACAAATGGAGTCTTGCCATTGATCCTAAGTGGAACTGCAATTACTCGAAAGGCTTCAGTGCAGAGAATTATCCGGCATACTGGATAGGTGGACAGTCTTTAAAAAATAATAATATTAAACTTGCTTACCAGTCTTTAAAAAATAAAAATAAAAATAATGGCTTTCCATAGATAAATCACTTGGACAGTCGGTGGCACATTTACCAAATCTGTGATAGAATGTCTGAGATTATTAATATCTGTTGTTCCTATCCCTCGAGGAGGAGCCGTCATGGAGAATCCCTAAGGCTACGTTTGGTCGTCGGGATAATAATCAGGATAGGATAGGATAAAGTAGAATATTAAATCATCTGGATAATAAAGGCGGACATATCTAATCCTATCAAGTGTTTGGTGCACTTCGGGATAAGATTAAAAAATAAATATGATATTCAGTTAAATTAAAAAATTAAAAAATAGAAAATTCAATTAATTAAAGGCCATGGAAAAGCCCTAGATCTAGGAATTGTTGCCATCTCTGCAGTGGCCACCATTGACAATGGCGAGATGCAAAGATGGGAGAAGAAGTGGAAGAAGAGGGCTAACAATGAATCGGAGAGGCGGAGGCATCCATTTGACGTAGATGCTTATGATATCTTCTTTTTTTGTTAAGTTATTTCTTTCCTTAAAAAAAAATTATTATCCAATCCGGGCTTATCCCACCCCCTCCTCCGGATTTTTTATCCGGCGTTTTATCCGGATGTATCCGGGTTTGTCCGATCCGATGGACATTTCCAAACATTGAATATGATAACAAATTATCATATCCAGACTCAAATCCGGACTACCAAACGCAGCCTAAGAGTTTTGATCCTCTCTATGGTCTCTTTAACAATGGCTTTCCATAATTGATCCTACCTCTAAGTGCATCCCTCGCTCGATTATTCATCTAGAAACCTAATAGAGTGAGGAATTCGCGATCTCCTATGCCGGCGGGTTTGTACGTTTCATCTCACTGTGCTCCTTCCCATGTTACAGTTCATACTTGATTCTCTGAGGCTTGTTATGTTTTGGCAATCGCAATTCTCTTGACTTGAAATTTTCTCTGGTATCCAATCGCGAGATCATGAATAAATTTGACATTGCACTCCTTACTGGCCATGTTTAGATTATTTTGAGTTGAACAGAAAAAAAATGAAAAAACGAAAAAATGAAAAAGGAAAAAAAAAACCGAAAACCAAAAGCTAAAAATCAAAAATCGAAAAACCAAACCAAAATTTTGGTTTGGTTCGGGTTTCATTCGGTTCGGTTCATAAGTTTTTTCTAATGGTTTGATTCGATTCGATTTATTTGAAAAACCGAACCATTGACACCCTAGCAACAGCAACAACAATAACTGCTAATGCAACACTACCACCAACAACAACAGCAACAACAGCATCAGCAACAGCAGCAGCAGCACATCCTGCTCCTCCAGCAATTGCAAAAGCAGCAGCAGGCGGCCGCTATGTCGCTGTTCCCGTCCAACATCGGCATGCACCTCCGTCCTCCGGGGCTCTCGCACCGCCCGATCCAGCAAAACCCTAGCGTCTCCACCCCCAATTTGCAACAGCAACAGCAACAAAGCAACAACAGTGGCAACAATAGCAATTGCAATAGCAGCAGCAAGTGATTCGACTGGGAAATCAGGTGGAATTGCAAATGGCGTACCAGGACGCCTAGCGTGTTTGTCACCCCGACTTCAAGCGCCCCTTCTCTTCTCTCGAGGACGCCTGCAAGAGGTTGTCTTCTCTCTCTCTCTCTCTCTCTAGCTGAGATGTTATGTTGTTCTTGTCTTTTGAAGTAGTTCTTGTGGTTGGGATAGTTGATGAGAAGAAATGGTACTTTTTACTCCGATGTGGTAAAGATAGCACTTGCACAATAGATCAGTTAGTTGAGATAATGACCTACACACGAATTTGTGTCGACTATAAACTGCATTGTTTGATTGGAAATTCAGTTAATTCCAATCCAAGCAAGTGCTTTTTTTGCACATTAGTAACATTTGACGTTGAATTGTCAATCTATAGATTAATTAATCTAGACAAGAACTGTTTGTAGTGAATTATCAAGCAAAAATTTGTTGTTTTGAGCTGTTCATGTTAGCACTAAAAGAGGTGGATTTAGTATTGGCTGCTTAGCAAGAGCCAGCGTTTTGATTTAGATACGAATCCTGGTATTGCTTCTGGTCTGTTCTGTTGTCTTTTGTTTTGCCATAGTTCCCAAGTTTCTCATGTCAGGAACTTAGATTGTTAGGATAATGGAGGAGTGATATGCAGCTATCTTAAGAGGGTAGTATATATATATATATGGATGGTGTCAAGAGCAGTGCAGTAGAGTTTGGTATTTAGGCAGCTAGGTATAAGAATGGACTCGCATATTTTTCCTGAAGAGGATACCGCCTTAGCATGATACCAAACACAATTCTATTTCGAAAATTGAAATTTTAAACAATTACAAAATGGTTTAAAATGCTTATAAAATATTTTTGGGAATAGAATAAAAAAAGCATTTCTGATCAAAAATTGTTGTTAAAAAAAAGCGTTACCAAACACGCCGTTACGTTCTCTCCTCCTCCGTATTGGAAGCTATGAAGGGTCGAGATCCTCCACTCAATTTCATCAACGTCATATTGGCACCTTCTTTCCCGCTTACTTCAGTAAAGAGGACACGTTCCTAGATGCAAGCGATGGCAACCCTCAGATCGGCGGCGGCTCGGGCCCCTTCAAGTTCCTAAACCGAACCAATGTCTTCGCACTTTCCGATCCTTCATCATCCAAGTCCGGGCCGCGTCTTCTAGCATCAATTAAATATTCTCAAGGGTGTGATGCTGAAGTTTCTTTTCCTTATTTTACTCAGCGAGGTCCACGAACGTGTTCTGACGATCGGAAAGAAAGCTACTTTTTGGACGTCAGCCATTCCGTTTTCGTTCCGCTACGTCGTCAACCTCGTCTGCGATCTTATATCTCTGCAAATCCTTAGCTTGGTCTTCCTCAAGTACTCAGAGTCAATCCCGCAAAAGATGGAAGTCTGGTTCCTCATCCTCGTCACCCTCTCCGTCGCCGCCCTCCTCAGAGCCACCCTCAACCTCCTCTCCTCTGCCCCCAACAAGAAGAGCCTCCCGCCCGGCCCCCTTACCTTCCCGGTCCTCGGCAACTTCCTATGGCTCCGCAAGTCCTCCTCGGAGGTCGAGCCCATCCTCCGCTCCCTCCACGCCCGTCACGGCCCGATGGTCACCCTCCACATAGGCTCCGGACCCGCCGTCTTCGTCGCCTCCCCGACCCTCGCCCACGAGGCCCTCGTCCAACGGGGCGCCGTCTTCGCTGACCGCCCGCCACCCTCTGCCACCATGCGTCTCCTCTCCTTCAACCGGCACAATATCAACACCTCCTCCTACGGCCCCACCTGGCGCCTCCTCCGCCGGAACCTCACGGCGGAGATCCTCCATCCCTCCCGCCTTCGCTCCTTCTCCCGCGCCCGCACGCGGGTCCTCAACATGCTTGGGGCGGAGTTCAAGTCACGGCCTGGCGGCGTCGTCCGCGTCATCGACCACTTCCGTACGCCATGTTCTGCTTGCTGGTCCTCATGTGCTTCGGAGCGGCTTGAGGAGGAGCATATTAAGCAGATCAAGGAGGTTTCGCGACGGGCGCTGCTGAGTCAATGGCGCTTCAACGTGCTCAATTTCTGGCCGTGGCTGAGCAAGCTCGTCCTCCGGAAGCGATGGAAGGAGTTCTATGAGCTCTGCGAGTGTCGGAAACGCGTCCTCGTCCCGCTCATCAGAGCTCGACTCTGTTGGAACCAAAAGGATTTGGAGGGAGAGAGTACACACACAAAGAGAGATTATATTACACAATATGCCTTTGTAAAGGCTTAAGAGAGTACACACACTAACTTTGCTAAGCTTAAAACTCTCCCTAAAAACTCACTTTCTCTCACTTTTACAGACACTCTCACACACTAAGTAGACTAACATAACCCTATATTTATAAGCATCTTCACCACCATTATCTTCAACATGCAAGAGTTGAAGTTGAACTTTTCTTCTTGGCCAAGGAGTCAACAATTGTGGGCTGAAACTTTTCCTTCACGTTCAAGTTTACAAAGTTGAAGCTTCCTTTCTACTCTTGAAAACTTCAGCAACAAGTACCACTTGTAGCTTCTTCAAGAATTCTCTCCTTTGCAGCCCACTTTTCTTTGGCTTTTTACAAACCAACTAACTCTTGCTTTCACACACTTAGCCAAAAATAATTAAAAGACAAATAAGCTAATCAAAACACAAAAACAATTTTACTATTTTCTAACAGCCTCCCTTAAAATTGATTTTGAAAACCAACGACACCAAGCATTGTCTTCAATTTCTCGAACAAGTCCGCCTTCAATGGTTTTGTCAAAATATCTGCAATCTGGTCTTTGGATTTACAGAAATCAAGTTCAATCTCACCTTCTTTAATCAGCTCACGAATATAATGATACTTGATGTCGATATGTTTGCTCCCGCCATGAAATACGGGATTCTTGGCCAATGCAATCGCTGACTTGTTATCACACATCAATTTAGTAGGACCTTTTTGTTCATGCATAAGCTCAAAAAGCATCCTTCGAAGCCACATCGCGACGACATGCTGCTGAAGATACTGCAATGTATTCTCGCTTCAGGCTGTTGAGAGTGCAATAACTTGTTGTTTCTTTGATGACCAAGAAATTATTCCGATCCAAGAAAGAACGCATATCCGGAAGTGCTTTTCCGTGTTTCAGTATCACCTGCCTAATCACTGTCTGTATACCCCACTAAACTGAAGTTGTCAGTGTAAGAATATAAAATTCCATGATCGCGAGTTCCACTGACATGCCTTAAAATTCTTTTTGCTGCTTGCAAATGTGATTGGTATGGTTTCTCCATAAACCGACTAATAATTCCCACGCCATAAGTTATATCTGGCCTAGTGGTAGCCAAATATCTTAAACTGCCAACAATACTTTTGAAATAAGTGGAATTTACCAATTCACCGGTTCCTTCTTTCTTCAACTCCAACCGTTCTGCTACGGGAGTTCGAATTGATTTGAGCGTTTCCATATTGAATCGCTTCAAAATATCATTAGTATACTTCTGGCTTGTGAAACAAATATGCCTTCATTTGTCCGCTTCACTTCAAGGCCCAAAAATAGGACATTAATCCCAAATCTGTCATCTCAAATTGACTTGTCATGGCCTCCCCGAATTCAGCAAACATCTTCTCACGGCTTCTGTAAATATCAAATCATCAACATAAAGACAAACAATTATAATATCGCGTTAGTTAGTATTTGATTTGATATACGGTGTATGCTCATAAGGGCACTTTTGAAAGCCATGCTCCAACAGGTAAGTATCAATCCTCGTGTACCAAGCTCGAGGTGCCTGTTTTAGCCCATACAACGCTTTCTTCAGTTTATAAACTTGATTTTCACGCCCTTTCTTCACATAACCCTGTGGTTGCTCCACATATACTTCCTCATCGAGAAAACCATTAAGGAATGCCGATTTCACATCCATTTGATGGATTTTCCAACGGTTCTAAGCTGCAAGTGCCAAGATCATCCGAATGGTATCCATTCGAGCCACTGGTGCAAATACTTCAAAATAATCAATACATGGCTTTTGCTTGTAGCCTTTCACCACCGGTCTAGCTTTGTAACGGTCCACCTGACCGTTGGGTTTGTACTTCGTTTTGTACACCCACTTGACACCTATAGGCTTCTTACCAGGTGGTAAAGAAGTTAGCACCCACGTGTCATTCTTTTCAATGGAGTGGATTTCTTCATCCATTGCTTGGTTCCACTTCTCATCTGCTCTTTGCATCATCATAGGATATGGGGTCACATTCGGTAAATAAACAAAAGTTTACCATTGTTTCATCAGTGATTTCGTCACCGTCATTATGATCAACTCTTGTGACCACATAATCCTTGAATTTTACTGGCGTCTTCTGTGGTCGTTGTGAACGACGAATCAATGGTTCTGCGGTCGTTGCTTTGGTGAGGAGGATGAACTACCAGGTGAAAGTGATGGATCTTCAATTGAAGATTCTTCGGTCTCCCTCACCAATGGTTCATCTTCCATAGGAATGCCTTTCGGTCAGCCTTTTGATTCCGGTCCCAGGCTTCATCTTCAAAAATTGGACATCCCGCTAATAATTACCTTCTCCGTGATAGGATTATATAGCTTATAACCCTTAGTCACATAACTATATCCAATGAAAATGCACTTCTCGCTTTTATCATCCAACTTTTTTCTTCATTCGTCCGGTATATGGGGATATGCTACGCACCCAAATACCCGTAGGAACGAAACATCTGGCTTGTTGCCGCTCCAAGCCTCTTCTGGAGTTCTTCCAAGAACACTCCTTGTTGGACACCTATTCAACACAAATACAGCACAAGCAACAGCTTCTCGCCCAAAACTTCTTCGGTAATGCTTTAGCCTTTAACATACTTCTTGCCATTTCAAAAATTGTTCTATTCTTTCTTTTTCGCTATACCGTTTTCTTTGAGGAGTATAGCTAGCGAGTCAAGTGACGTTTCACTCCATGAATTTTACAATAATTGTCAAATTCATTGGAAGTAAACTCTCCACCTCTGTCCGATCTCAATGTCTTTAAATTAAAGCCACTCTGTTTCTCAACATAGACTTTGAATTCTTTAAATTTGCCAAAAGCTTCGGACTTTTCTCTCAAAAAATAAGCCCATGTTTTTCTAGTAAAATCATCGACAAAAATTAGCGTGTACCTTTTTTGTCCAAATGATTCCACCTCAACGGGGCCACGAGATATCCGTATGTACCAACTCCGAGAGGTTGCTTGGCTCTTCTAGCTCTCCCAATTGGAAAAGATTTCCGATGTTGCTTTCCAACGAGACATCCTTCACATGAGCGGTCGGAGCGTCGATCAAGGGCATGCCGGTCACCATCTTTTCTGGACTAGTAATTTAAGTCCACGAAAATTTAGATGACCGAACCGAAGATGTCAAAGCCACTTGCTATCTTTTGTCGTTGCTTGAAAACTCAATAGAGTCTTCATCTGAAGGGATAGAGAAAACATCCGGTTCTTCGTCATTCGTGTCGTCGTAATCAACTTATTGTTTGCGCCTCTAATGGTGCACACACCATTTTCAATGTTAACTTTGTGGCCTTTTTCGGATAGTTGCCCAACACTTAGCAAATTCCAAAAGAGTCCCGGCACAAAGTAAACGTCTGCAATAGTAACATTAGTACCATCTTTTGAGTTGATATCAATGTTACCTTTGCCCATCACGAGAATTTTGGATTTATTCCCGAAGTTGACTTCACCACGAACCGTTTCATCTAACTTCGAAAATAGCTCCTTTTGACCACACATGTGATTGCTGCACCCGGTATCAAGGTACCAAATTTTTGTGTCCATGGTACTTGAGTCATCCATTTGGCATGCTAACACCACGCCTTCATTTGCATCGACAGCATGCACATATTCTGGCTGCTCTTGCCCCCTATTTGCTCGACATTCGGATTTGTAATGTCCGAATTTGTTACAGTTAAAACACTTGACTTTTGATTTGTCACGTGTTTGATATCTTTTAGTGGAATTCAGATTTCCACCTCTACCTCGGGCACCACCACGACCTCCACGACCTCGGCCACCATGATGACCTCCTCGATTTGATTGAGTGACCCGACTCTGCAGTGCTTGCTCAGAATTCGAACTGATAGACTTCTGGTTCATTCTTTGCTCATGCGAACATAATGAACCCATCAACCTCTCCAACGTCATGGTTGATATATCTTGGCCTTCTTCAATCGCCGCAACCACGTAGTCAAATCTTTCGTCAAAGACCTCAAGATTTTTTCTACGACTCGTACATCTTGGAGCTCTTCACCATTAACCTCGGTTGGTTAACGATGGTTTGTACACGATCAAAGTAAGCCGAGATAGATTCGAGTCATTCATGCGTAAAGACTCAAAATCTCCTCGAAGTGTTTGGAGCCGCACCCGCGACACGATCATCACCTTTGTAGGATTTTTGCAATATATCCCACGCTTCTTTTTTGTCTCGGCCCTCGATATTTTTCAAATATCGTCTCCTCCACGGCTTGAAAGATCGCATATAATGCTTTCGATCTTTCTTTCGAGATTCCACCAACGCTTCTTTCTCCTCTTTCCTCAAAGCATTGAATTCTTCAGCATCGCTACTTGTGTAGCCGTTCTCCACCGAGTTCCACAAATCTTGAGACTGAATAGAACTTTCATCTGAACGGACCAGTTGTTGTAATTTTTTCCGTTCAACTTTGGAAGTTGCATCTGAACGGAGCTAGTGGATGCCATGGCTAGCTCCGATACCAATTGTTGGAACCAAAAGGATTTGGAGGGAGAGAGTACACACACAAAGAGAGATTATATTACACAATATGCCTTTGTAAAGGCTTAAGAGAGTACACACACTAACTTTGCTAAGCTTAAAACTCTCTCTAAAAACTCACTTTCTCTCACTTTTACAGACACTCTCACACACTAAGTAGACTAACATAACCCTATATTTATAAGCATCTTCACCACCATTATCTTCAACATGCAAGAGTTGAAGTTGAACTTTCTTCTTGGCCAAGGAGTCAACAATTGTGGGCTGAAACTTTTCCTTCACGTTCAAGTTTACAAAGTTGAAGCTTCCTTTCTACTCTTGAAAACTTCAGCAACAAGTACCACTTGTAGCTTCTTCAAGAATTCTCTCCTTTGCAGCCCACTTTTCTTTGGCTTTTTACAAACCAACTAACTCTTGCTTTCACACACTTAGCCAAAAATAATTAAAAGACAAATAAGCTAATCAAAACACAAAAACAATTTTACTATTTTCTAACAGACTCAAGGCCAAGCAAGAGCACCTGAGCAAAGCCAAGGAGGACGGGAACGACGGCAATGGCGATTGGATCTTGCCGTACGTGGACACGCTCCTGGACTGGAGCTGCCGGAGGAGAAGAGGAAGCTGGAGGAGGACCACATCGTGAGTGCGTGCTGGGAGTTCCTCAACGCCGGCACCGACACAACGTCCACGGCGCTGCAGTGGATCATGGCCAACCTGGTCAAGTACCCAGAAATCCAAGAGAGGCTCTACGATGAAATCAAATTAGTTGTGGGAGAAGAGGCGGAACTAGTGAAGGAGGAGGACCTACGGAGGATGGGCTACGAAAGCAAAGTGGTGCGGAGGGCCGCGGCGGCACCCGCCGGGGGGGCATTTCGTGCTGCCGCATGTGGTGAAGGAGGACGCGGAGTTGGGCGGCTACGTGATCACCAAGGACGCGACCATCAACTTCATGGTGGCGGAGATGGGTTGGGACCCGATAGTCTGGGAAGACCCGATGGAGTTCAAGCCCGAGAGGTTCTTGAACTCCACCGGCGGAGGAGCAGCCAGCGGGTTCGACATCACGGGGAACAGAGAGATAAATATGATGCCGTTTGGGGTGGGGAGGAGGATCTGCCCTGCGTCCGGGCTCGCGATGCTGCACCTGGAGTACTTTGTGGCGAACCTGGTGTGGCGGTTCAAGTGGCGAACGGTGGCCGGCGAGGAGGTGGACTGTCGGAGAAGCGGGAGTTCATCGTAGCGATGAAGATCTCTTTAAGGGCCCAGATTTCATCCAGGAATTAGGGACCCTTGAATTTCGGAAAATTTATGTCGATTGTTGCCATCACGCACTCCTTCTGATGTACACGCTTCTTTGCTTGGGAACCCTCGAGGTGTTTGTGAAAATTCCTCAAAGAACGCACGTGTAGCTTTTCGAACCACCGCCGCACTTCGGTCACGATGTTATTATGCCAAACACTACCCACCATTTCACGTGCACTGCAGTGACAATCTCTCTCTACGATCATCGATATGCATCCCTAAATATTAGCATCGGTCCTTTCACGTCTTACGTTAAAAACCAAATTGGCTAAACTAGCAGAAGAAACAGCATTCGAATCGCACTAGCCCGGCAGGCGCGTTAACATGCCACCCAAATTCCGCCGAAATTTTCAGAAGAATTAGGCCTACATCTAGTACTTTATCTTTTAGTTTCTCCTTTTCTTTGATTTCATTATTTAAAACCGACAAACTTTGCAGCTATAATAGGACAAGATTCATGGCTCGATATAACAATTGGTTTTAGTTCAATAGAAAGTTCTCGAATCCGTGAATAATTACGTAAGCGGGCCAGCTAGCCCCTTTCCACATGGGCCACATCAAGGCTCATCAGCGCGCCTCGGTGGCCCGGCCCAAAGAGCTTCCGGGGGAATCGCGGGAGCACGGCGGCCCGTGAGATCGATCGCTCGCTCGCTCGCGTTCCACGGCGACTTCTTCTTCTTCCTCCTCTTCCCCTATCTCTCTCCTCTCCGGAGTTTCAGCTACTCCGCCACAGGGGAAAAACCCTAAATCGCTCCCGGTTCGATCGATCAACCGATCGACCCGCCTCCTCCGGCCACCTCCTCCGGCGTCGCGCTGCTCGATTTCGCGAATGGCTTTTCTCTAGCGTTGCTGCGTAGAGGCCGAATCCCCTATTTTCTAGGGGGAGAGATGGAGGAGGCGAAATCGTCGGCGGCGCACCACCAGCAACAGCAGCAGCAGCAACTGCTGATGCAACACCACCACCAGCAACAGCAACAGCAGCAGCATCAGCAGCAGCAGCATCAGCATCAGCAGCAGCAGCAGCACATCCTGCTCCTCCAGCAGCTGCAGAAGCAGCAGCAGCAGGCGGCCGCCATGTCGCGGTTCCCGTCCAACATCGACGTGCACCTCCGTCCTCCGGGGCTCTCCCACCGCCCGATCCAGCAGAACCCTAGCGTCTCCGCCCCCAATTTGCAGCAGCAACAGCAGCAGCAGCAGCAACACCAGCAACACCAGCAACACCAGCAACACCAGCAACAGCAACAGCAACAGCAACAGCAACAGCAGCAGCAGCAGCAGCAGCAGCAGCAACAGCAATTGCAGCAGCAGCAGCAGCAGAAAGTGATTCGACCGGGGAATCAGGTGGAATTGCAGATGGCGTACCAGGACGCCTGGCGTGTTTGTCACCCGGAGTTCAAGCGCCCCTTCTCTTCTCTCGAGGACGCCTGCGAGAGGTTGTCTCTCTCTCTCTCTCTCTCTCTCTCTCTCTAGCCGAGATGTTCTGTTGTTCTCGTCTTTTGAAGTAGTTCTTTTGGTTGGGAAAGTTGATGAGAAGAAATGGTACTTTTTACTATGATGCGGTAAAGATAGCACTTGCACAAGAGATCAGTTAGCTGAGATAATGACCTACACACGAATTTGTGTTGACAGTAAACTGCATTGTTTGATTGGAAATTCAGTTGATTCCAATCCAAGCAGGTGCTTTTTTTGCACATCAGTAACATTTGATGTTGAATTGTCAATCTATGGATTAATTAATCTGGACAAGAACTGTCTGTAGTGAATTATCAGGCAAAAATTTGCTGTTTTGAGTGGTTCATGTCAGCACAAAAAGAGGTGGATAGCCAGCATTTTGATTTAGATACGAATCCCAGTATTGCTTCTGGTCTGTTCTGCTGTCTTTTGTTCTGCCATAGTTCCCAAGTTTCTCATGTCAGGAACTTAGATTGTTAAGATAATGGAGGAGTGTTATGCAGCTATCTTTGGAGGGTAGAATATATATGGATGGCATCAAGAGCAGTGCAGTAGAGTTTGGTGTTCAGGTGGCTAGGTATAAGGATGGACTTTTATATTCTTCCTGGGGAGGATACCGCCTTAGCTAGTGATGCCCAAAGATAGTGTCCCTTGAGTAAAACTGTCCAACTGTTTACCATAAATTTCAGTACTGATGTCTGATTACAAATAGCTGCTTTAGTTTTCAGCCTTGGTCATTAAACCTTTCTGTGTGGTGCAGATTGCTGCCTTACCATGTGATAGCAGATTATGAGGCCGAGGAAGACGATAGAATCCTTGATTCTGACACTACAGGTCAGATGCCTTCTCGTTCTCAGCAATGGGATCATAACATTGCTGCCAAAGTAGCAGAGTTTACTTCGACATTTGAGAAACAGGCCCTTGCTTTCAACATAATAACTCGGAAGCGAGTTCAGGGGGATTTTCGCTCCGAGGAGAGGTTGATGATTGAGCAGTTGCTGTTTCAAGAGGAAAAACGAGCAATGCTGGAACTGAGGGCCGAAATCGAGTCGAGAGAGAAAGCTGGGAGGGAGGCTCATGAGGCTCAGTTGCGCATGGCGGCGATGGCACAGGCAGAGCAAGCCAGAGTTGGGTCACAGGCTCATGTGGATATGATGGCTCGAGGTCCTATAAGGGCAAATGCTCGTGGATCTCAAGACAACGATATTCCTATGAATCACGACTTGGAGGAGCAGGAAAAGGGTGTTAACCCAGACGACATGATGAATGGGTGGGCAAATAATGGACAGAAAGATGACAAGGAACCATCTGAAGATTTCTTAAACGATGAAGAGACTGAAAATGGTGAAACGGGCATGCAGAGCGATTGGCGTGAGGTTGGTGAATTCGATTTAAATGCTAGATAAACGTTGACAAGAAGATCATGTCGTAGCATTCTTTTGATGATGTGATGTATGGTCCCTGGAAGAATGCCTTGGTTGAATAGGCAAGAATATGGACGACGTGGCCACTTCTAACATATCTTTCTGGTTTCGTTTTGCCTCTCTTAGGCTCATGTTTCATCTGTCAGATGGTCGTGGGTCGTTTTCTTCCTCTTCTTCTTCGGTTCTGTTTCTTTTTCTTAATTTTGAGAATGGGGGAGTGGCTACAAATGACTTAATGCTTCTAACATTCGTGGACAACTGGTGGAAGTAAGGTGAGGTAAAGAAACATGTTAGATTTGCTAATTTTGAATGGTTGGACCCTGGATACGTCGATCATCACTTGTTTACTTAATCGTGCCTCGTGGAGGAATTATCCAAATGCACTTCATCCCTCTAAACTCAAGCCCGTGACTAGCCTAATCCCTTTTCCAGTTTTGACGGTTCGTCACAGATCAACGAAAAGGCAAAGTAAAAAGCTCACGTGATCACCTGGTGAATGATGAATGATTTTCGCACTTTAACATTCCAGCAAATGAGTACTCACCCATTCTAAACCCTTTCCGGATGCAAAAAGTTCGCATACTCAATTAATCCATCTTTCGAGTCCCCACTATGTAACATTGTCCTCATAATATCATACCATTACAAACTATGCTTAATTTTCGTAGCTGGGCTAGGGATTTTTTCCGGTCAATCGACTGGTCATTGATGCATCTTCTTTTTTCCCTGTGGGATTGATCTGGCGTGAAAGCTGTAATTGAGATAACCGTTCACTTCAGAAAGTTCTCTCCTCGAGAGAAGTCTAGCTCTAGCATGCCCATTCAGTACCTTCATTCCCACTTCATATCCCCATTACACCGTTGCACTTCGGTAAACAGGACTCATTCCCAGATGGAAGGGATGGCAATCCTCAGATTAGCGACTCACGCCCCTTTAAATTCGAACAAAATTCCTGCTGAAGCTCATAAACAAATGCCAATGCCTTCAAACGACCAATCTTTCTTCTTCCAAGTCCGGCACTACTACATCTTTCGCATCACGCCGGCGTACTTCTCTCCTATCTGTGCCCCAGCCTGTGCAAACAGTTCCACAACTGCAGGCAACATCCCGTAATACCTCTTCAGACTATTTACCAGTGCCTCACCGCCATGCCCATATCTAACGTGCCACACATAAACTGGAGGAACTATATCCCCAACAGTTGCCTTTTGCCAAGCATGCTGCCCATCCCTCATCTGGTGCCTGCGAGCGTAGCAGTTCCTTACTCTGTGACCCTTGGGCCCGACTTGCACCTCTGAACAATATCCGCAAGTTTGGACAGAATACTTCTCCATGAGTCTTGCAGCTCCTGAACACATATTTTCCCATGCTTCCAAGCCTCGCAAAGCAACACCTGCCAGATTAAATAGTTCAATTATCAATAGTGCTTAAACTAGGATGGGGGCCTGAAACAGTTGACAGATGATTTGAAAAGAACGAGAAAGATAAAGAAACAAGAAAACAGATGAGAAAGTATTAAGAGCATGTCTCTCCAAATTCATAGCCTATTTTCTTCAGGGCCTGTTTACAAAGTAGAGATTTATAATGAGATCAGAATAATCAAAATATTTGAAGTTTGAGCTTATCAGTTGCTTTCTCTAAGGAATGCGAAAACGCATGATTTTTCGATTCCAAAAATAACTGGAAATCCTAAAACTAGAAAAAGAAAACATTTGCAGTATGATATTCTTCCTCCTGAAATAAGAATCACTATTAAAGTTACTTAATCTGGATATGTAAATAACAATATTCCAGTTTCTACTTGAACAAGCACATTCCCATTCATTCCACAATTCAAGAATATTACTTGAAATATAATATTTTTCATGGAGTTTCCTTTAATCTGGACTGTGCCACTATGTTCCGTTTCTACTTGAATGAGAATATAAACATTCACTTGTCTGATAATTCAAGAAACCTATAGTTCTTAAAATCTAACAAACTCCACCTCAGGTACATTATGTTACGTAATTGGTAAAATATGAGCAGACAAAACAGACCTTGAATGTCGTCAGGTTCGAAGTCTGGTAAGTTTGCTCTGCTTGGCTGTTTTCTGCCCCAAAACCCATATGTGCTGATGCCTTGCCCACGTAAATCATCTTTAGGAAACCTACGCTCATAATCGATTATTCTACCTGCAACATTGTAAACGGGAAACTTTCTCCTCCTCGTGGGGTATTCTGCAATGTCAACACCAGCTTGAACGCATAATTCCAAAATTGCTGGGATCCGATCAACTTGAAGCCGCTCATTGTGTGAAACGGCCCTCCCAACCCAATCATATAAATGGAAAGATTCAATGACAGGCAAGACGTGCTCCATGCCTCCACATTTCCAACTATGCTCTTTGTTCGACAGAGCCCCAGCAGTGCAAGTTCTAATCCGGTGTGGTGGATGACCAATATGAACTTCTCCACACAAGCTGAACATGAATGAAGACAATAATTTGATTGATAGAACTGAAAAATAAGTGCTGCTAATTTAAATAATGAATTCTAGTTAATATCACATCAATTACTTTTTCTACTGAATGAACCAAGTAACTCATCCTTACTTAACACAAGTGAATTTTCACTTAATCAAGTCAGTTTTTCAGTTGAGGGTGGCTCTGTAAAACTGACTTGATTAGAAAAAAAGTTGAAGGGGGTGAAAGCTTGAATGCAAAGTCAAGTTCCATTAGTAATATCTGCGGATACCGTATTGACCAATAAGATTCCTGATGAAAAAGATTGAGCACAAGGCCGGTTGTCTTTAGAAACTGATGCATTATACCTAATAGCTAAAGCTTGAACTGTTGCCAGCACAGACTTGTGAATTGCAAAGCAAACTAGGCTGAACAGATGGTAAAAATATCTCATAATGAATTAGATCTAATAGAGAGCTTAAGGCGCAATTTATGGCTACATAACTGCCATTAATCAGCTAAAAGTTCACAAGGTTAAGCACTAGAAGGATTCCACAAATTTTTCCTCTTTACCTGCATGTATTAATAGGGATGCTTTGGGCAACTCTTGACACACAAGCAAACAATTCCGTCCTGGAATTATATACTTCATGAGCAACCGGAACCAGTTCCTTGACCAACAATCCATTACCAGGAGCCTTCAAAGGAATCTCCTGTACTGTCTGCCTCTGCTTCTTCACCAACTGAGCTTCGCGCTTCAGTTCGTTCACACTAGTCACCATCGGCTTCCGATCATGCTTTGTGAGCTTTCTTGGTATGCCTACGCATATCGACGTACTTGAGTATGCACAACATAGAAGCTGCTTATTGTCCCCGCCAATCAAGTTAGCAGCAGTCTCTCCAGTAATTTGTCGGAGACCAAAAGAGCTCAGGATTCGTCGGAGCCACATTTTTTGGCAAAAACGAACTAAACTCCTGAGATATCTGCATTAGACAAAGGATGTAGAGAAGATAATATAGGTTCAGAAAGACATCAAAGTACAGTCTCTTATTTACATAATCTCTCATGCTTTGACCGAGCTTCGATGTAGTCATTGAAATTAGGTTCAAAGATATGACAGGAGAGGCCTTAGATAGTCGTCTTCTATGGTTGCAAGAGATTCACAATCAAATAACAAGAATTAGAAAACTCTCCACACTAAAAAGTAAGAAAAATTGAAAACATGGAATCATAGAAAAAGGCAAGAGAGAACTTCAAGCCCGTGCAAGTAAAACTTGTCCTAGAAGCTCGGTTGGATTTTCAGGGTGAGAAAACATATCTGGTGAGAATTAGAAGAGAAGCGTTAAAACCCAAAATCTAAACAGAGAGAGAAAGAGAATTCTACCAAATTAATCATCCTTAGACAACTCGGAGATTCAAATAGCAATCTCGACATGTTAGAGCCTCTGCAGCTCGCGTTTATCGTCTTACAGCGTGAAAAGCAACACGGTCTCCCAGTATCACCTGAATCCGGACAATTCGGAATCTAAACTCGAAACCAATATGGACTCTTTCGTAGTCCGACCGCGAAACACATACCTTTTCTTGCTAGCTAAATTCACTGAGGCATTTGCGCAAACAGTTGGCGAGCATCGCTTGGGGTCCCTCAGAATTGCCAGGAGCAGCTCACTTGCATGACTTCACCGTCTAGAATCGCTCCCTCCGCGCACCACCACCGGTGGGTTTTAGCCGATCGACGGGATTCGGACTCGAAGAGCGCTTGGCCTGGACTTGGAAGCAGGAAACCGATCAGCCTTTGAAGGTGAAAGCCATAAATATGCTTAGCATTCCAGAGGAAGCCCCTCTCTACTCGTGTTAACTCGAAAACAACGCTTGCTTTGCTTGCTCGTGCTATATATATTTGATGGTAGAGCGTGAGTACACGAGAAAGCACAAGAAAATATAATGTTCTTTTACTGAATAAGGAATAAAAGATTGAGGTAAAAGCATTGTTTCCTTCTTATTCGTTATTTTTTTCTACTAAGCACGTCAATGTACAAAAATAATTATTTTCTTTAAAAACATTTATCCAATATATTTGGGAGAAGAATGTAAATTATTAATTTTCCATATAAAGGAGGACATCATGAGAAATCAAATTTTATTCATAAAGTACAACAAAATGGTGTAATTTCAATTGACGTGATCAAATCAGACTCTTCGTTTCATTATACAATTTAGTCTTTTATTATACGACTTATTTTTCCATATGTGACGACTTCAAAGCCAATGACCAAGCTTTCTATGGATGACTCTTTTGAAAATAATTTAGGAGCTTGTTGCACAAAGTTAAAAAGGGTTTAAATTTACTTTTTGGATGAAGTGTACCACTTCCTCATCTTTCATTTCCACTCCCACAAGCCAAAAATCGTCACTACCATTTATTTACTTTCTTGGTCACTTGAAATCGTCACTACCATCTATTTACTTTCTCGGTCATTTTAAATCACATGCCAAAGTACTACTCTAATACAATAACCTTGAAGCTGGTATTTGAATTCATATCCTCTTCTGCATAATTCCTTCTTTTGAAAACATAACTGCCAAGGCAGATCACACCAAGTGCGTATGTGTGTGCTCACTTACGCATAAATGGACCTTAGTTGGTTCGAGCCATCGAACCGACATGTCGTGTGCATAATTAAGTACACAAATTCTCCAAATTGTACTTCCATGGTGGCATTTCACCATACAAATTTATTACAAATTTAATGGTATTTCAACACACGAAATCCAAACCGAAATACCAATGGACATGCGGAATCCAGAACTAGATATCAATGTGCACAATATGACAGCACGCAAACACCCCATCTACAGATACTGCAGAAGAAGAAAACTGGAACTCAGTGTTTAGCCTTGGGCTTCTTCACAATCATCACGGTGCAATGAGCATGGTGAGCACAGTAGTCGCTCACGCTACCTAAGACAGCCCTGCAACAGTGCACCAGACATTCATCAGTATTCAACAGCGCAAAGTCATGCTACAGAGCATCGTATAGTGAACATCTGAAACATTACGCCCCTATAGTAGAAAGTCCAGGCTCACAAAGGAGGAATAGATGGAATTCTCGCTAACCATCGGCCCTAACAATGTTGGTAGCCACCCATGAATTACTGTATTACAAAACATGTTCTCTGATGTCACTTTCCTGCTTCTACCTTAAAAGTTCAAAGGTTTGTGCTTTTGCCCGGTAAAATGAAACAGCAAATTGTTAGGTCTGGGTTGCATGTCGAACATTCGCTCAGCTCACTCGTTCCTCCTCAAGCTAAATGCGATGTTTAGTAAGCTATCCGATCTAGTATATCATCAATAAAGTGATCCAAGAGTATCAAGACCAGTGACAATGAAATAACCCATTTGCCAATCCGAATACTTCATCTAGGAACTGAACATTGCTTTGAGTTGAAATTTTATTCCTCGACCGGACATCCGCATCAATCCCGGGAGACAGAAGGCAAGTATAGAACAGAGGTTACCCTGGTCACGAGCTTCGGTGATTAAGTAGATGTACCTTTTTATTGCGCCATAGCCATGGCTTCCAACTACCAGGATCGAGGCATGATGTTTTTCAACAGCATCGCAAAGGACATTCCTCGGATCCCCTTCCACCACTTCAAAGGTCACATCATGAACCTGGAAAGGTAATCGAAACAAAAAAGTTAAAATTAAAACATGATGAAATCTAATGCAAATATTTGCACAGGTTGACGACAAGCGCAGTCTTTTGACAGCACAAATCACATCCTACATTTCGCCCAAAACAGCTACATCATTGAGCATGTCAGCTGTTCATCTGGCCATGTTGGACTGCAATGACATCAAAATTACAGTCATCTGCGTGGCCTCTAAGCCAGAAACAATCAATCAATAATTGACCGAGACGTGTCATACTGATCGAAGAGGCTGGAAATCACCCTAGTCAGGGAATCAGCTAATGATCCGCGCGCCGGCGCTACGCTCTTACCGATTTACTCGCGCAAAGATCCTTGGCTTTCTCCACAACCCTCGCGGCTCTTTTTTTCAGATCGGCGTCCACGATCGGAAACACTTCAGCAGCTCCTGCACGATTTACACACAGCGAATCCTCACTAGTCAGCTAAAGTACAAACAGGACCAAACGAAACCCTCACGTTCCACGAGCGTAGCAATCAAGCGAACACTCAGCCGGAAAAAAGCAGCGAATCGCAGAAGGGAATATTTGCGCCGGAATGATCGGAGGCCTCACCGGGTCCGACGAGGCTGACGGTGGAGGAGGTGGAGGGCTTGGCGTGGACGACGACGAGCTTGAACGGGGGGTGGGGCATGGAGGGGACGAGGAAGTGGTCGACCGTCCACCAGAGCGCGTGGAAGCCGTAGTCGCTCTCGTCGACTCCGACCACCATCACCTGCTTCTCCGACGCCGGCGCCGCCATGGGGGAGGGAGAGAGAGCGCTTGCTTCGCCTTCGATCGGGGCGGGGTCTCCCGGTCACCGTTCGGCACGAATGCGGATGGAAATGGAATGCGCGCGATCTTCTCCGGTCTTCAGGAGAGCGGAAGGTTGGAATGTTAAGTAGAGAGAGAGAGAGAGAGAGAGAGAGTGGAAGAAACCAGATAGAACGAGACGAGCGAGGATGATGACGTGGCGTGTGGCGTTTTGCGGTGGGAGAGTTTGCCCCGCCAAGTGGAAGAGCGACTTTTTGACTGTTCGACGGGGACGTTATTTTGTCCGCTTCAGTTTATTAATTATTTATTTACTTTTTTTTTTCCGTTATGGGGTCTCGCGTTTTTGGAATTTGTCGCCCTCTCGATTCTTTCCTGAATTTAATCAATCTGAATAATAGCACGCAATTTACAGCAAGACTCGTGTTTGTAGAGCTTAGGTTCACTTTTAATTGTACTTTTGAATTCCCAAATTTACTCTTTTCCATGCCACACTTTTTAAGATTCTGATTTTTGATTTTACCGTTTTTTCACTAGCGTTGGACATAAAACGAGCGTGCCTCGCATGGCATTTTCCTTGACACAAGCACCATTCCTTATGAATCCAAGGAACTACCATCTTGTCATCATTTAAACTAAACTTGAGGAGCAAGTCTTATATCCATTTCAACTATTTTTAGGTAACCACTGGGATTCACCCCAGTAGCTACCCTTCCAACATGGAAGGGGGAGGTGAGGGGTTCAAATCCTCACCTTTTCGAGGGGATGGGGTGGGGGTGCGTAAGTTTCAAGAGTGGGTTTCGACTCCCACGCCCTGTAAGAGGTAGGGCAAAAGTCTGAGAATGAGTGTAGAGTAGGAATAGAGTAGAATTGACAAAAAAAAAAAACTATTTTTAGGTGAAAATCTAACAATATATTGACACTTCACCTTTTACTTCAATATATAAAAAACATCGAGTAAAATTACAATTTAGCAATCAATCTAATTATGTTGGAAGATTTTTAGAAGACCAGCCGCAATTTCGATATAATAAACATCGAGTAAAATTACAATTTAGCAATCAATCTAATTATGTTGGAAGATTTTTAGAAGACCAGCCGCAATTTCGATATAATAAACATCGAGTAAAATTACAATTTAGCAATCAATCTAATTATGTTGGAAGGTTTTTAGAAGACCAGCCGCAATTTCGATATAATAAACATCGAGTAAAATTACAATTTAACAATCAATCTAATTATGTTAGAAGATTTTTAGAAGAGCAACCGCAATTTCGATATAATTTTTTTTTAAAGAATTTTTTGAGACAAAACAAATGAAAAGAAAAAGTGATTACAATTTAGCAATCAATCTAAATTTTTTGGAAGCCTCTCAAAGTTCATTTCTCAGTCTATGTTGGTGACTGTAGATTTGTCGTTGAATGGTAAATCTGGGTATCAAAGTTTCTTTGGGAGGGAAGACCCCAGGAATTCTAAGCCAGTTTCTCTCTTCTCTGCCATTCAAAGGATAATAAACAAAGACGATGGAAGGAAACATATTCTTTGGTGTTTTTTAAGTTCTTGAGAGTATCAGACGTACAATCTACATGAGACTTCATCATCAGTATTTTTTACCAAACAAGTCCCACGGTAGAATTGGGTTTGAAAAGTAAAGATTTGAATTCAAGAGAATCTCACCTAGAACAAAAAAAAAAAATGCGACTCAACTCCTAATCGGGGGCGTATCTCTCTCCTTCAATCATCTTAGTCAAAGCAACATGCACTTGACTTGATCCCTCAAGATGCCAATCGAACAGAAAGTCTTAAATCAATTCGAGGAAATCTTCAAGCTAGCCCTTTTTGCGCCTCGATAATGCATAGCGGCTCTCTTCCCACTATTGGATGATGATGGCTTCATATCCCAATTGACATTGCCAAAAAATGATAATTTTCTCCGTTCATTAGTCATTTGAACAATTCACAATCGCTCGTTATTATTGACTTAAAACCTATCGTAAACAAATCGCAAAATACTTAAATCATCACAATCCATCTCGATGCATACGCAACTCTTAGCTAAACACGCGATTTAGCGCATGACTCGAAGTTTCCTTTCTTTGATTATCACATTTTATATTCGCTCAATTACGTATGCGCGAAAATCTCCAAAGTCTTCTTTTTTTCCGTGGACCTAGTAAGACAAATTACAACCCTTCAACTTTCAAACACCAAAATACATTACGGAAAACCAAAATATAAAATGAAAGACTAAGCATGAGAGATGATAGAGAATATTATAAGATAAAATTACTACCATGGAACAAATTACTTAGAAAAACGGCCGTGCTTGGATTTTTTCTATTATAAAGACAAAAATAGAAATTCTAATTTCTTGCAATTCATTCAAGTAAAAAAAATTTCCTTTTAAATATTAAGTCATGAACTCTTGTAAGAATGCAGTAGAGAAGGAAAGTTGCTCTTTGAGATGGCATTAAGCTACCACTCTTCTGTAAGAATTATTAGTTTGAAAATCAAATTAATGCACTATGAGAAAAAGAAACTAAATAGAACTCAAAAGAAAAAAGAGAGGAAAGAAGCCACCAAATATTCAAAACCGTTCAATCAATGAGCATCAAAGCTATATGGATGATGGAAGGCAAACAATGTTGACATAATACCCACATGGCTTAAGTAAAATAAAAGTGACGCTGTTAAAAATTGATACAAGTAAGGGGTAGATAAAAGTTTAGAATAAACATGTCATAATTGACATAATTTGATTTTTGATATCATAAAAATATTCAGTGTAAATATGCCACAATGAATATGGTCTAAGTTTTTTTTTTTTTTTTTTTTTTTTTTTTTTTTTTTTGTGGCTTTTGATGTGACAATCTTTCATTTGCTTTGATTAGGTGGCCCAATTTCAATTAATCTCTTTCTTTACCTTGCTTATTATATATAAAATTAGATGGTTTTATTTTTTGCAGTGCGAGAATTGATGGAGAAGTACATCTTCTTTTTGTAATAACAATAATATAAACTTAACACAATTACTTGTGTGCTGGAAAATGAAAAGAAAAAAGATTTTAGAAAGCGTGATTAAGCGGCCCCGGTTATAGACGAGTTCGTATATCAGGGAAGAATTTCTCTGGTTGTTTTCAGCATTTTAAATTGCCCAGAGAAATTGGCCACACCTTTTCCAGCTGACGTTCCTAGCAGAAAAGAAAGGATATTAATTTTAAAAAAATGGAGAAAAGGAAAGGAAAAGATAATAAAAATAAAAAATAAAAAGTGGTGGTTCAGTAGGCTCAGCCCATTGGGTCATGATGGGCCCGAGCGGCACCAGCCCGTTATCCTTCCACTGTCGAGAGCGGGAGGATTTCGTTGCTCTGTGAAGCCAGCCTCTTGCGGGCCCCTCCACTCTAGGACCCACGTGGCCCAAGCTTTCGCCCGGACCACACGGATCAACTCTCGGCTTGGAATAGGCTTCCGATCATGCTTTGTGAGCTTTCTTGGTAGGCCTACGCATATCGACGTACTTGAGTATGCACAACATAGAAGCTGCTTATTGTCCCCGCCAATCAAGTTAGCAGCAGTCTCTCCAGTAATTTGTCGGAGACCAAAAGAGTTTTGGATTCGTCGGAGCCACATTTTTTTGGCAAAAACGAACTAAACTCCTGAGATATCTGCATTAGACAAAGGATGTAGAGAAGATGATGTAGGTCCAGAAAGACATCAAAGTACAGTCTCTTATTTACATAATCTCTCATGCTTTGACCGAGCTTCGATGTGGTCATTGAAATTAGGTTCAAAGATATGACAGGAGAGGCCTTAGATAGTCGTCTTCTATGGTTGCGAGAGATTCACAATCAAATAACAAGAATTAGAATTAGAAAACTCTCCCCACTAAAAAGTAAGGAAAATTGAAAACATGGAATCATAGAAAAAGGCAAGAGAGAACTTCAAGCCCGTGCAAGTAAAACTTGTCCTAGAAGCTCGGTTGGATTTTCAGGGTGAGAAAACATATCTGGTGAGAATTAGAAGAGAAGCGTTAAAACCCAAAATCTAAACAGAGAGAGAGAGAGAGAGAGAATTCTACCAAATTAATCATCCTTAGACAACTCGGAGATTCAAATAGCAATCTCGACATGTTAGAGCCTCTGCAGCTCACGTTTATTGTCTTAAAGCGTGAAAAGCAACACGGTCTCCCAGTATCACCTGAATCCGGACACTTCGGAATCTAAACTCGAAACCAATATGGACTCTTTCGTAGTCCGACCACGAAACGCATACCTTTTCTTGCTAGCTAAATTCACTTAGGCATTTGCGCAAACAGTTGGCGAGCATTGCTTGGGGTCCCTCAGAATTGCTAGGAGTTGCTCACTTGCATGACTTTACTGATGAAAACGAATACGAAGCAAGTAGATGAAAGTGAATGAGAAGAGAGCTTTCGTCGAGCTCATCTTCTTCTTTCTTTCACTAATCTTTTTCATCTGGGAGCTCGATTACCATCTGTTCTGTTTTTATAAGCTTTTATAGGAGAAATTTCTAGATCTAAACCAACCACTCATTGAATGACAGCTCAGCACACACACATAATAGAAAAATAAAGCACAAGCTTAAGTGTACAAGAAATAACTCTACTAAAGCAAACGACGTAGCTTTACACTGCTCCTTCTTCACGCCATTTCTCTTGCTCCTTCTTCTTCTTCATCCTCAGCCCTCTCAGAATTTCGTGTTTCCAATACTTCTAAGATAGATTATCTTTACGAAGTCTCTCTTAGCGATGAAACCAAGATCTCAGAAACTCAGCTTCCTCTTATGAACCCCTATTCAGCTTTTGCTAAACCCACCTCATCATTCTCACCTATCCGCTCCATTCGTCAACTTATCCACCAGACCCCAAAGCAAGTAAAGGAGTACGTTCAGTCCTCCAAATTCGACCAACATCCCATTCTTGCTATTGAAAAAGAGTACTTTGTTACTCTCCAGATTCCTCCAGAATTTCTCAGACAATGCGTACAACAGGGATATTCTCATGTTCACTATGGAGCTGTTCGTCTTGCTCTCACTTTTCATGGTCGAAAAGGTTTGCCAGTTGTGGCAAGAATTGCACTGTTAGATACCAGATTTTTACAATACCAGCATGCTTGCATCGGTACTGTTCAAACTACTCTGAATGCCGGAACAGTCTTTGTGACTTTGTATTCAAATTTCAACATCGCCATTTCAGATCCCCAACTACTTTCTTTCTTGAAAGTCCAAGTTCAGCTCACTGGAGCCCCTCAAACTGCTGACTCTGTAGCTGCAACCCTACATTACCAAATGGTTTATCGAGTACAGAACCATGCTCTCGACCTCAACTTCAATAATGGTAATGAAGATGCGCTGTTCATTTCTATGCAGAATGACCAGGCGTCCTGCATCCATGTTCCCAGATAGATCCCAAAGGATACGTTGGCCAAGCTCCTTCCAGAGACTTAGATCACCAACTATGAAAAGCTACACCAGCATAACAAGCCTTTCCAGTCAACAGACTCAGAATTTGTACGGAAAAAAGATGGAATCGTTTCCATCAAATTTGGCAAAGAAAAGGAAGAATGTCATTCTATCTTCCAGACAATCCTCATGATCGAACCATGTATTCCTGAATCTATTTCCGAACCAGATCCAAAAAAGCATGTTCGACACTTCGACGGTGATGGACATTCTGTTCATTACTATAAAGACAATTATGGTCATTATTTTTGGGATTCTTTTTACCAATGTTCCTACTGTACAAATTCTCCCGACGAGGTAGACCCTCTTGCAAGACCTCCACCTCGACGGAAAAAATCCAAGGATAAGGTATATCAAAGGTACTTAGACAGAGATTCCTCCGTCGACACTCTTGGTGAATGTGATAAATATCAGTTCATGGTTTCTTATGCACCACCGCCACCACCAGAGTCCAGAACTACATCCCAAGTTTCACCAGATCCACCAAAATCACCCCCACTTTCTCCTCCCCAGAAAAAGCAAGCTCTCTCTCCATTTTATAAGCCAATCCTTAAATTGGCTAAGAAACACTCTTACCCCCTCGAAGTTCCAGCAAAAACACCACCTACTTCTTCTATTACCATGTTCCAAGATACTGACTTTCCTCCTCTTGTCAAGGAAAGTTCTAAACTCCCGTTCCCTGCTACAGAAGAGTTTATTGATCCACATGGCAGGTACCGCCATGTTCCCAAAATACCTACCCCCACTGACGTGGACGAACATGGAAGACAGAAGAAAACCCCTACTGCTGAAGCCGTTCTAAACTGGAAATCAGAGACTCTGTTGGCACAGAACAATGCCTTCCAGGCTATTGATTCCAAGATTGGAAATGTGCAACAAGATCTCCAAAGATATGATGAGAGTACCAAGAAGATACTTTCGAGTTCCAGAGAAGGCTTCATGCTTTGGAATCAGGACAACATCTTGGGTACCACTATCTTGAAAGTCCAAAGCCAGAAATAGACAAGCTCAAGAAGCAAATTCAACTTCTTGAAGAAGGAAGGTTTAGTAGACCTTTCGACCCTTTAGCACCTCCTGTTCGAACTGGGTATGTACCCCTAGCACCACAAGTGTCTATTTTTGTCAATATCCCAGAAGATCCCTACAGAAGAGAACCATATATGGCAGAAATACGAAATCGTCTCAAAGCCTTAAAGAAGGAAAAGGGGAAAGAGAAAACACCACCTACAGAATCAAGTTTAATTATTATAAGAGAAAGGCCAGACCAGATGATGTTATCAAATCCATTAGAATCCTTTTTGAAGGATTTGGGTAATCAAGAAATTGATCCTATTACCCAACAGCCTGAGCCTGATCCTGCTATCCCGGAAAAATAGATTCTGTTTGCTGAACAAACTTCCCCTACTACATCAGATTCAGTATCTCTTTCTTCTTCTTCATCCTTCTCAGATCAAACAGTTGATTCTCCCCCTATTATTCCACCAACTTCACAAATATTCATGGCTGACACTCCTCCTGACTACGAAATGGAATCAAACTATTCTAATCCAGAATTTGGACAGACAAGTAATCCCACCAGAAACAATTCTACTAGGCATGTGTCCATGGCATCAAAACAATTCTTCTCCATTGATGATATTCCTTATCCAAAATGGCCAGAAAGACTTGAAGAGTTTCATACTTGGTTGAGTACACAGTTCATTACCAACCAGGATATGAATGATGTCCTTTATAATTTTGTTACAAGGTTCACAGGGAGCCTTAAATTCTGGTGGCAATCACTCACAGAACAGGACCAGATTATGTTTCTAATGTCACCCAATTTCAGCCATGCTCTTACTTATCTATATCATGTTTTTGTGGGAACACCCGGAGATCTCAAAGAGCTAAAAAGAAGAGAATTCTTCGAAAGAAGATGCTGCTCCCTTCAGAGAAAGCATCTTGATAAGCATTATCGACTAATGCTTCAGCTTTTTTACGAAATTGGCGCAGATCCAAATCTAAAGCATGTCTTCCTCACTTCTATCCCTAAAGAGCTATCACAGATGGTTGAAAGATCTTTCTTTGGAAAGCAAAGAAGGATACAAGACGTTCCCTTGGGAGAAATTCAACAAGAAGTCTACTATGCCTTGAAGAATTATGCTTAAAGCGCCGAATGGTCCGAACATACATCATAGATGATAAGCGTCTTGAATCAGCCTGTTCCCACCAGAAGTTAAAGATCAAATGCTCCAAACAGGATTGTGATGGTACTTGTGGCCAGTATTCCCGGAAGAAAAAGCACTACAAGAAGTACTCGATTAAAAAATCTAAACATGGCTCCAAGCATTTCCGGAAAAAGAAGAAATGGCGATACCTACGCAAGAGAAAGGATCGCACAGGCTCTAAGAAATCAAGCCGTTGCTACATTTGCAACAAGAAAGGACACTTTGCTAAAAATTGTCCTCAGGCAAAAAAATGTCAGAATCATCTGATTGAAAATGAAACAGGTATTTCTCTTGAAAATGATGATATTAAATCCTTATTTTCTGCTAACGAAGAACCAACAGAACAAACTCTTTGTGTTATTCCCTTCTATCAAACCTCCAGTGAAACTGAGTCTGATAAATCAGAATCTGAAGACATTTTTCACATATCCCCCACATCTTCATAACAAAATCCTGACATATTCTCAAGTCAAACTCACTGTCCTCATTTCCCTGTAAAAATCTTCACCTCAAAATTTGTCAAACCTATCAATGTCATTACTATCATTGATACCGGAGCAAGTTGCTCCATTCTAGACACTAAGGTTCTGCCTGAAGAATATTGGACTCCTCATATCCGATATTTCAACTCCGCTTCTGGAGATACTTTCTCCACAAATGTCATAACCACTCCGATTCGTTCGTTCTTCCCCAGTGTTCCATAAAGGCAAAAATCTTTGGATCAAACCTCCCCAATAAAGATCTGATAATTGGATGGGACATCATGACTCAAATCTCTCAACTTCGTATCATTCCCGGAAAGGGTCTTAGATATAAAGATCATTTCTCTGAGTTCGTTGATATTCAGAGACTCTTTTCCATCCAAATGAGTTTGTTAGATCCAATCATGCAAAAGCTGCTAGAATCCTGTTCGGAATCCCACTCGAATTCGCTCAAAAATGTTCTCATCCTTTATGGGAAAATCCAGAATTCTTTGTTCGCCTCCCCTTCAAAAAAAAAAAAAAAAAAATGAAGACATCAACCCAACAAAGGCGAGTCATGTGGGAATGAAGCCGTAACACTTGGCTTTAGCTCAAAGGGAATGCTCGAATTATTGCAACAATGCCTTATTGAAGTTTCGATTCTCAATGGGCTTGTGAAGCCTTTTATGTCAATAAGCGCCGAAAGCGTAAACAGAGGAAAAATGAGACTAGTAATCAACTACCAACCTCTTAATCTTTTTTCTCCAAGATGATAAGTTCCCTTTACCATCCAGAGATTCTCTCTTTAGTGGTATAACTAAGGCCCATATCTATTCCAAATTCGACCTCAAAGCCGGATTTTGGCAATTGGGCATCCATCCTGAAGACAGATCCAAAACAGGATTCTATATCCCAAACCAGCACTTACAGTGGAAAGTTCTTCCTTTTGGTTTAAAGGTAGCACCATCCCTTTTCCAAAAGGCCATGTGTCGCATTTTCCAACCAATTTTGTCAAGTGCAACAGTGTATATCGACGATATTATGCTCTACGGCCACGATGAACGAGCCACTGCCAACTCCCTGAGAAATTTGCAGAAATCGTGAAAAAGCATGGCATTATGCTTTCTCAAAGGAAAATGAATATTGCCCAAACAGAAATTGAATTTCTTGGTATGCACCTCAACAAAGGTACATACTATCCAGGGCCACATATCGCTCAAGAACTACTGAAGTTTCCTGAAGATAACTTCACGACAAAACAAGTTCAGCAATTTCTTGGGATAATTAATTATCTCAGGGTTTTCATCCCAAACATTGCAAAGCTTCTGATTCCTTTGCAATCTATGCTGAAAAAGAATTCCCCGCCTTGGGGAAAGATCCAGACTAAAGCAATTGCTGAGCTTAAGGAGATTATGCAGAATCTCCCACCATTACAAATACCATCAACAGGCAAAAGAATTCTTCAAACTGACGCCAGTGATGAATATTGGGCAGCCGTCCTGTTCGAAGAAATTGATGGTAAGAAACACCTCTGTGCTCACAAAAGTGAAAAGTTTTCCCAGGCTGAAATGCATTACCATTCCACTTTTAAAGAAATCCTAGCAGTAAAAAATGGAATAAAAAAATTTGAGTTTCACCTCATCGGCCATCACTTTTTGGTAGAATTAGACATGGCATCTTTCCCTCAGATGACCAAGTTTAAACATAAACAGATTCCAAACTCTCAACTGCTTCGATGGGTTGAATGGTTCTCAAAATACTCTTTTGAAACCAAACATATTCCTGGGAAAAAGAATGTCCTTGCTGACTTTTTGTCAAGACCCAAAGCACCAGCTGAAATCAACATGTACATCAAAAGACCTGCTTTCCATATGCTTAATCATGAAGTCAAATACAAGATTGAGAAGATCAAAGATTTGCCAAGCCAGAAATATCCCCAGGAGATTATTCAGCAAATCCAGAATAACAGTCTTATTGAGAACATGGAGAACCTCATGTGGCAATGCCACACAGACCTTTTCAGATTCAATGGAGGTTCGATCCTTTATCCTTTCGGGTTAAATTTGAATTATCCTTTTATTCATCCTCTTATCTGGAAGGAAGATGATTTCCCTGATCAACTCAAAACGCTGTTATGGTACTTAACCAATAAGTACTTCATAGCCATTGAAATTCCCATCGAAGATTTATTGCCAATCTCACCAGGATATTCATGCTCGGGAGAAACATCGAAAAAGAAAGTGATAAGAATCTTTTAGATTTTCTAAATTGGTTCTATCATCCTACATGTTGGAAACTAGACTTGGAAAGAGAACTGAGAACCATGACACCAAATCCTGAGGTTCACACCATCCTGTTTTTCAGACGTCCATGGAATTTTTGTAGAAATAATGGTAGTATTCTCGATGCATCACTCGGAATAGGAACCACAGCTTATAAACCTCACTTGAACAGCCGAGAAGCCCGGATTCACAAATCTTATCCAAGATCTGTTAGATTTTGTGAACATGAATACCGAGAACTCCAGAGAATCCTATGCCAGGAAAACAAGACCATTCCCGAAGATGTCTGTAATAATGCACCAACTACGTGGGATCATTATGACCTAGCACCAGAGGCTAAGGAAGCACTAGGGTAATACAAACAAGATGCATCGTCCCAGGAACATGAAATGACAAGCGAAGATGACATTGTCCAGTCTACTCAAGACCCCTATGCACGCTTTGGAGGTCCTCTGTCCCAGAATCCCTACGAACAGGGATCTTCGTCCTCATTCCAAAACATGGACACATCCTTTTATGCACAACCATCCAATTGGCCTCAGCTAAGCATGCCAAGCATTCATGTCAACACTACAAGTGAAAATACAAACTGGGCAAAAGAAGAAGCATCCCATTGGGCTCATGAAGCATCCTCATCTCAAAGGCTGAACCAGATCCTTTCGCCTCAAGACCTTGAAGCTCTCTAGCAGAAATATGAGGCACATCTCCTAGAAGACAGCTTAGATGATGACTCAGTATGTAGCTACAATGCTCGTGACGGACGAGATCGTTGAGTCCGTACAATTTCACTGTAGAAAAACACTGTTCACTTTTACTGTAACACTAGGCTAGGGAAGGTACTGTTCACAGTACAGTTACTGTTCATAGTGTGCGAATAATTCCCCTCCCGGAAGTTTCCGATGCCGTTGTTTGTATCTGGACCCGTGAGTTGGTTCATGTGTGTGTCCCTGTAGCCTTTGTTTGCCTATATAAGGCATTGTTGGTGTATCGTTTTGGGCAGAGTCCCCTGAAGTAAAGAGCGTGCTTTGTGAAAAACCTCTATGGCTTTCTAAATCCCTCTTCTTCTCCAGCCTAGTAGGATCCTTCGAGAAATGCAGCTTGGGTAGATTAGAAACGTTTCCATCCTGGCATCTTCTGAGTGTCTCTAGGCTCTGGATTAAAGGGCTGAGTGGTTTTCTGCTAAAAAGCTGTCCCTGAAGGGCTTGAATGAGAGTTGTTCGCCCAATGTGGGATGCATTCCTGCAGGAAATTTACTCTCCTTCCCTGGTCCTAAGTCTAGGTCCATTCATACATTTGCAGCGCTGCATTCTCAACATCCCCCCGCAAACTGGGTGTGGGTTTAAATCCTAGACCCAGTTTGGTGTGTATGATGCAGTGGTCCCGTCTGGATAGTGCTTTAGTACAAATATCAGCAATTTGGTAGTTGTTGGGAACATATCGTACACTCAGAGAACCACGAGATACTTTCTCGTGAACAAAATGGAAATCAATTTCGATATGTTTTGTCCTGGCATGTAGTACAGGATTAGTCGTAAGAGAGATTGCTGATTGGTTATCACAGAAGAGTATCGTAGGAGAAGCTAATGAGATACCAATATCCCGAAGAACAAAACTTATCCATGTGAGCTCAGCAGTAGTAGAAGCCAACGCTCTATACTCTGCTTCTGTGGATGATCAAGATACTGTGGTTTGTTTCTTTGATGACCAGGAGATTATGTTGGACCCAAGATAAGTACAGAATCCAGTTGTAGAACGCCTTGTTTCAACACAACCAGCCCAATTAGCATCCGAAAACCCATAAAGCTTCAAGGAACTATTGAAGTGAAGGAAAATTCCCAAGTTTACAGTTCCTTTAACATAACGAAGAACTCATTTTAATATGTTAAAGTCACCAACTGTAGGGTTCTGCATTTTCTGACAAAGCATATTGGTAGCATAGGCAATATCTGGTCTTGTTATTGTCAAATACTAGAGACCCCCAACTAAGCTGCGGTACTCAAGTGGTCGATCAAGATAGACTTCATCATCAGAGGAATATGATAGTTTCAGAGGCAGTGGTGTTGATATGGGTTTACATTCCTTCATGTTTGCTCTCTCAAGAAGATCAACAGCATACTTTGTTTGACAAAGAAAGAGTTCTTCGGGTGTGTGTTTTGCCTCAATACCCAAAAAGTAATGAATACATCCTAAGTCCTTCATGTGAAACGTTGAACTTAGAGATGTAATAAGTTGTGTAAGTAAAAGATTAGAATTACCTGTTAACAAGATATCTTGCCCCTTATGAAACACAAAGAGTGAAGGATCTGTAGTGCTACAAAAGAAACCTGATTCAAGTAGGAAATTACTAAACTTCTCAAACCATGCGCATGGCGCTTGTCGTAGACCGTAAAGAGACTTTTGGAGTAGGCAGACATGATCGAAAGAGTAGGATGGGCAAACCCAGGGGGTTGCTCCATATAGACAGTCTCTTTCAATGTGCTGTGCAGGAAGGCATTTTTGACGTCAAGTTGATGTATCGACCACCTCTTTACCATTGCAACTGAGAGAACAAACCGAATTGTTGCTTGTTTGATGACTGGACTAAATGTCTCAAGAAAATCAATTCCTTCCTCCTGGTGGAATCCCTTTGCTACCAATCTTGCTTTCAACTTGTCAAGACTTCCATCCAGCGCCAGTTTAGTTTTAAAAACCCACTTGCACCCTATCACATGCATATGATCAGTTCTTGGAACCAATGTCCAGGTTTGGTTTTCATGAAGTGCATTCATCTCTTCGATCATTGCTCTATGCCACCCCTCATGAGCTAATGCAGATTTGATTGTCTTTGGTTCTGCAGGTACATGATATTTAGCCAAACAAGCATACTTAGGATTCGGTTTCACAATACCAGACTTGGACCGGGTTTGCATGGAGTGTGTCGATGTTCCAGTTGATATAGTGGGCTGTAAAGCCTGTCTGTCTTGATTCTGGTAGTTGTCAACCAGTATTTCAGTTGGTTGACTAGGTCCATCATCTCCACTTATCTCTAAGATAGATGTTGCATCTGTTAGAGGTGGTGAATGTTGATATGATGGTGTTTGTGACTTCTCAATGGCGTGTTTGGGGCACGCATCTATTTGTGTTCAAGCAACTCATGTTCTTGTAAAATACCCGCATTAGTCTATGAATCTTCCTCACTCATTATGCTTTGGTTGAATCTAGAAATTCAACTTCTTCAACCCATTTATTGTACAAAGCAGTATAATGTGGAAACACCTCATTTAGCTTCTTAGCAAAAGGGAAGAAGCTCTCATCGAATGTGACATTTTGGGCTAATATAAACTCTGCCATCCGAAGGTACAAGGCACCAATACCCTTTATGTTTATCACTGTAGCCGAGAAACACACAAGTGAGTGAGCGATGATCAAACTTGTGATGTGTAGATGATCTAAGACAAGGATGGCAAGCACTTCCAAAGACACGTAAATGTTCATAGCTTGGTTTATGCTTGAAGAGCTTCTTTGTATGGAGACTCCATCTGTAAATTTTGAGCGAAACGGGTTTATAATATAAGTTGCGATCAAGAAGGCATCCACCCGGTAAATCAATGGAACTCTTGCATGAAACAACATTGATAATCCAAGTTCCACCACATGTCTATGCTTCCGTTCTGAAATCCCATTTTGTTCCGGGGTATGTGGACATGACATGTAGTTTTTGATTCCACGGGCTTTTAAATGATTCTGAAACTTATTGCTGGAAAATTCGCCCCCACCATCACATTGAAACACTTTAATTTTTCGATCAAACTGCTTTTCCACATACTTCTTAAACAGGATGAAGATATCATAGAAATCTGACTCCAATCTCATTGAATAAACCCAACTGTAACGAGAAAAGTTATCTATAAAGAGAACATAGTATTTGAACCCTTGAACTGAACTCACTGGAGATGGTCCCCAAACATCACAATGTATCCTTTCCAAAGGAAAATTTGTTTCAAATTCAGATAATGGAAAAGCTAGCTTAGTACTTTTTACTATTTGACAACTCCTACACATAGCTTGAGTCGTCTTATTGCAGTGGATTAGCTTATGATTCTGAAGAAACTTTAAGGTTTGAAAATTAGTGTGAGCTAGCCGCTGGTGCCACACTTCTTTTGCAACTGCTTTATGTCTTTGAGTGAAAAGGGCCTTGGTGGTTTGCTGGTCCACTTTGTAGAGACCCCCATTTTTCCTTCCAAGTAGCATCGTTGTGTTGGTTTGATGGTACTTAACATAAACACCATATTTGTGAAAAACAAAGGAGCAAAGATAGTCATCAGTTAGCTTAGAAACCGAAAGCAGATTTTTCTTTATTTCTGGAACCACTAACACATCATTAAGGGGTAACACATCACATTCGGTGTGTAAAAAAGCATTTCCAGTGAAGGTAATAGGAAGACAAGATCCATCGCCTATCATTACTGTATCCGAGCCAATATACTTTGATGAGTTGTAAACAATACCCGGATTAGCAACTATATGAGCCGAAGCACCCGTATCTGGGTACCATGCAATCCCTTTCGGATCTTCGAGATGTACTGCTACAAGAGCTGTTGGAATGTCTTGGTCTTGGAAGGAATTATCAAAGCGATACCAACACCAAAGTGCATCGTGTCCTGGTCGTTTGCAGATTTGACATGTCACTCTTGCTCCTCCTGTTGCTTTCTCCTCTTGATTATTTTTAAGTGAAGAGTTAAGAGGAGGATATGACTTAACTTCCGATATCTTTGTGGAGCACTTGCATAAGGCCGAAATCCTTGGCCGAATTACTCGTTGTGGTTTATAAGTCTGAACCTCTTGTTCGTGGTTTGAATCATAGGCTCTATAACTTTGATTTCTTCCATAACCACAACCTCGAATATTAAAACTTCGACCACCCCTTCCATAACTAAGTCCACCTCTATTTCCATAAAACCTGTTGTTTCCTCTCTGTCCTACGAAGGCAAGACTTGATTGAACTGTCTCACTATCCATATTCTGATTCCCTTCAACATTCCTCTGCCCCATAATAGGCAAAGTTTGGATTATATTGGTTTGAGGAGTAATTTTGCAACCTTGTTTCAAATCTCTCCAGTTGCGAAATAACTTCATCATAATCCAGTTGAGGTTTCAGACAATACATTGTTGTTCGAAAATTCTCATACTCCAATCCTAACCCTTCCAAGACTCCGAACACCTTTGTTATCTCATCTAAAGGCTTACCTATTGCATTCAGCTGGTCGCAAATCAGTTTATACTCTCTCAAGTATTCAGATAATGGCCTACTTCGTTTTTGACATGCTTGGAGTTTCCCTCTTAGCTCGAATTCTCTAGCTACAGACTTCTGTGTAAATCGGTTCAACAAAGTTTGCCATACCTCACAAGATGTTTCCAATCCAATAATCAGCCCCAGGATATTCTCAGATACCGCTCCACTGATCCACGAGGAAATTAGCCAATCGGTTCTCATCCAATCTGCATAATCAAGATTTGGTTCTTCAACCATCTTACCGTCAACATCTACTCGTATCTTTTGTGATGGTGGAGAAATCTCACCATTGACAAATCCAAACAGCTCCTGACTCCGAAGAAATCTAAGAAACTGAGCTTGGCAAAGAAGAAAATTATCTTTAGTGAGCTTAATCGTGACAAAATTGCTCAAGTTTGCATGAATAGGAAAAGGAAATTTTGGAGTTCTTGCAGCCATGAATCAATGTGTATTTCGAGCACTTAGAAATACACGGCCGAGATCGAGACCCAGGATGAAGAAGTTCGTGCGACTCTACACTTTCAGCACGCCGGAGGAAGCGGCGCGTGCTTTCGAGCGACTATAACCGAAGAGAATCGCTTCCTTTGTCACCTCGAACTCTTGCTGGACCGCCTCTTCTACCGTAAACGATGTCCTTTGGTGAGCTCGCCTGCAGCTATGCCATCTTGATCCTCCACGAGGACGACATCTCAGTCACCACGGAGACGATCCTTGCTTCTGATGAAGGCCGCGAACGTCACCGTCAAATTTTCCTCTGGTTGCTTGTCACGATCATCGAGCTCTCAGAGAATGGCTCTGATACCATGATGAAAACTGAATACAGAAGCAAGTAGATGAAGCTAAATGAGAAGAGAGCTTTCTGTCGAGCTCATCTTCTTCTTTCTTTCACTGATCTTTTTCATCTGGGAGCTCGATTACCATATGTTCTGTTTTTACAAGCTTTTATAGGAGAAATTTCTAGATCTAAACCAACCACTCCTTGAATGATAGCTCAGCACACACACATAACAGAAAAATAAAGCTCAAGCTTAAGTGTACAAGAAATAACTCTGCTAAAGCAAACGACGTAGCTTTACACTGCTCCTTCTTCACGCCAATCCTCTATTTCCTCCGTTCCAGTTGACTTTCGTTTCTGAGTTTCTTCTTGCTGCTTCCTTTTAAGCATTTGCAGCGCTACATTCTCAACATTCACCGTCTAGAATCACTCCCTCCGCACACCACCACCGGTGGGTTTTAGCCGATTGACGGGATTCGGACTCTAAGAGCGCTTGGCCTGGACTTGGAAGCAAGAAACCGATCAGCCTTTGAAGGTGAAAGCCCTAAATATGCTTGGCATTCCAGAGGAAGCTCCTCTCTACTCGTGTTAACTCGAAAACAACGCTTGCTTTGCTTGCTCGTGCTATATATATTTGATGGTAGAGCGTGAGTACACGAGAAAGCACAAGAAAATATAATGTTCTTTTACTGAATAAGGAATAAAAGATTGAGGTAAAAGCATTGTTTCCTTCTTATTCTTTATTTTTTTCTACTAAGCACATCAATGTACAAAAATAATTATTTTCCTTAAAAACATTTATCCAAGATACTTGGGAGAAGAATGTAAATTATTAATTTTCCATATAAAGGAGGAAGTCATGAGGAATCAAATTTTATTCATAAAGTACAACAAAATGGTGTAATTTCAATTGACACGATCAAATCAGACTCTTCGTTTCATTATACAATTTAGTCTTTCATTATACGACTTATTTTTCCATATGTGACGACTTCGAAGCCAATGACCAAGTTTTCTATGGATGACTCTTTTGAAAATAATTTAGAAGCTTGTTGCACAAAGTTAAAAAGGGTTTAAATTTACCTTTTGGATGAAGTGTACCACTTCCTCATCTTTCATTTCCACTCCCACAAGCTAGAAATCGTGACTACCATCTATTTACTTTCTTGGTCACTTGAAATTGTCACTACCATCTATTTACTTTCTCGGTCATTTTAAATCACATGCCAAAGTACTGCTCTAATACAATAACCTTGAAGCTGGTATTTGAATTCATATCCTCTTTTGCGTAATTCCTTCTTTTGAAAACATAACTGCCAAGGCAGATCACACCATGTGCGTATGTGTGTGCTAACTTACGCATAAATGGACCTTAGTCGATTCGAGCCATCGAACCGACATGTCGTGTGCATAATTAAGTACACAAATTCTCCAAACTGTACTTCCATAGTGGCATTTCACCATACAAATTTATTGCAAATTTAATGGCATTTCAACAGACGAAATTCAAACCGAAATACCAATGGACATGCGGAATACAAAACTAGATATCAATGTGCAGAATATGACAGCACGCGAAGTCGCGAACAACCCATCTACAGATTCTGCAGAAGTTAAAAAACTGGAATTCAGTGTTTAGCCTCGGGCTTCTTCACGATCATCACGGTGCAACGAGCATGGTGAGCGCAATAGTCGCTCACGCTACCTAAGACAGCCCTGCAAGAGTGTACCAGACATTCATCAGTATTCAAGCAGCGCAGAGTCAAATGCTACAGAGCGTCGTATAGCAAACAGCTGAAACTGCTATGCCCCTAGAGTAGAAAATCCAGGCTCACAAAAGAGGAATAGATGGAATTCTCGCTTACCGTTGGCCCTAACAATGTTAGTAGCCGCCCATGAATTACTGTCTTACAAAACATGTTCTCTGATGTCACTTTCCTGCTTCTACCTTAAAACGTTTGTGCTTTTGCCCGGTAAAATGAAACGGCAAATTGTTAGGTCTGGGTTGCATGTCGAACATTCGCTCAACTCACTCGTTCCTCCTCGAGCTAAATGCGATGTTTAGTAAGCTATCTGATCTAGTATATCGTCAATAAAGTGATCCAAGAGTATCTAGACCAGTGACAATGAGATAACCCATTGAATGCCGTTTGCCAATCCGAATACTTCATCTAGGAACTGAACATTGCTTCGAGTTGAAATTTTATTTCCCCTTAGTCAAGTTAGCCTCGACCGGACATCCGCATCAACCCCGGGAGACAGAAGGCAAGTATAGAACAGAGGTTACCCTGGTCACGAGCTTCGGTGATTAAGTAGATGTACCTTTTTATGGCGCCATAGCCATGGCTTCCAACTACCAGGATCGAGGCATGATGTTTTTCAACAGCATCGCAAAGAACATTCCTCGAATCCCCTTCTACCACTTCAAAGGTCACATCAAGAACCTGGAAAGGTAATCGAAACAAAAAAAAAATTAAAATTAAAACATGATGAAATGTAATGCAAGTATTTCCACAGGTTCACGACAAGCGCAGTCTTTTGACAGCATAAATCACATCCTACATTTAGCCCAAAACAGCTACATCATTAAGCATGTCAGCTGTTCATCCGGCTATGTTGGACTGGAATGACATCAAAATTACAGTCATCCGCGTGGCCTCTAAGCTAGAAACAATCATTCAATAATTGACCGTGACGTGTCATACTGATCGAAGAGGCTGGAAATCACCCTAGTCATGGAATCAGCTAATGATCCGCGCGCCGGCGCTACGTCCTTACCGATTTACTCGCGCAAAGATCCTTGGCTTTCTCCACAACCCTAGCGGCTCTTCTTTTCAGATCGGCGTCCACGATCGGAAACACTTCAGCAGCTCCTGAACGATTTAAACACAGCGAATCCTCACTAGTCAGCTAAACTACAAACAGGACCAAACGAAACCCTCACGTTCCACGAGCGTAGCAATCAAGCGAACACTCAGCCGGAAAAAAGCAGCGAATCGCAGAAGGGAATATTTGCGCCGGAATGATCGGAGGCCGCACCGGGTCCGACGAGGCCGACGGTGGAGGGGGCGGAGGGCTTGGCGTGGACGACGACGAGCTTGACCGGGGGGTGGGGCATGGAGGGGGCGAGGAAGTGGTCGACCGTCCACTCGAGCGCATGGACGCCGTAGTCGCTCTCGTCGACTCCGACCACCATCACCTGCTTCTCCGACGCCGGCGCCGCCATGGGGGGGAGAGAGAGCGCTTGCTTCGCCTTCGATCGGGCGGGGTCTCCGGTCACCGTTCGGCGCGCTGAGGGGAAAGAGCGAATGAGGATGGAAATGGAATGCGCGCGATCTTCTCCGGTCTTCAGGAGAGCGAAAGGTTGGAAGGTTAAGTAGAGAGAGAGAGAGAGAGAGAGAGAGAGTGCAAGAAACCAGATAGAACGAGACGAGCGAGGATGATGAGGTGGCTTGTGGCGTTTTGCGGTGGGACAGTTTTGCTCCGCCAAAGTGAAAGAGCGACTTTTTGACTGTTCAACGGGGACGTTATTTTGTCCGCTTCTTCAGTTTATTAATTATTTATTTACACTCTTTTTTTTTCCGTTATGGGGTCTCGCGTTTTTGGAATTTGCACGCCCTCTCGATTATTTCCTGAATTTAATCAATCTGAATAATAGCACGCAATTTACAGCAAGACCCGTCGTTTGTAGGGCCTAGGGTTCACTTTTAATTGTACTTTTGAATTTCCAAGTTTACTCTTTCCATGCCCCACTTTTAAGATTTCGATTTTGATTCGATTTGTTTTGCACTAGCATTGGACATGAAACGAAGGTGTTTGTCATGGCCTTTTCCTCAACACAAGCACCATCTATTATGAATCCAAGGAACTACCATCCTGTCATCATTTAAACTATACTTGAAAAGTAAATCTTATATCAGTTTCAAATATTTTGAGGTAAAAATCTAACGATATATTGATACTTCAGCTTTTACTTCAATATATAAAAGTATCGAGTAAAGTTACAATTTAACAATCAATCTAATTATGTTGAAAGATTTGTCAAAGATCAACTACAATTTCAATGTGAAAGGTTTTTTGAACACCAGCCCCAAGGGAAAAAATAAATGAAAAAAATAGAAAGTGGTGGTTCAGTAGGCTCAGCCCATTGGGTCATGATGATGGGCCCGAGTGGCACCGGCCCGTTATCCTCCCACTGCCGGGAGAGGGAGGTCTTCGCTGCTCTGTGAAGCCAGCCTCACGCGGACTCCTCCACTCTAGGACCCGCAAGGCCCAAGCCTTCGCTCGGACCGCACGGATCAACTCTCGGCTTGGAAAGGCGGGCCAGAATATTGCCTCCACGAGCCCGGCCCGCAAGACCTGAACCCATGTTCCACCACGTTGTTGCCCCCACTTGGGTCACAAGCCCGCGCAACTGAGCTCAGCGAACCACTTCGTCGTTCGTGAAGTTAATTAACTGTTGAATTCGCTATCGTGCCCACGATGTGGGACTTGGGGTTTCTTTGTTTTCCCCTTCAACAAAACATTCATGGCCGTGCCCATGCGCGCGTGAGATTCTCGTCCTCAATGGGTCTCGAATTTTCCTCCGGTAGGATCGCTTTCTCTCGGCAAGAAGTGGTCGATCTGTGCTGTGAGAGCTGATTCCAAATTGCAACGCGTGTGTTTATCTATGGAGAAACACTCGCCGTCCTCCATCAATGGTCTGCCTCTCAAGTTCGTCTTTTTTCTGTCCTTGTTCGTGTCCGCAGATTTGTCGTTGAATGGTAAGTCTGGGTATTAAGTTTCCTTGAGAGGGAATGCCTGCAGGAAGGCTAACCATCTCTTTCTTCTCTGCCATCAGAAGAGTAATAAACAAGACGATGGAACTGAACACATTGACCTGTGCAGCTTCCAACACACACATGCTCTGAGCACTCACATATTCTGTCTTGTCTTTTAAGCTCCTGAGCATTTAGGATGGAACTGAGTTTTTGGAATTCGCACGCCTTCTCAATTCTTTCCTAATAAATCAATCTGAATAATAGTATGCAATTTACAGCAATTCCCATCATTTGTACGGCCTGAGGATCACTTTTAATTGCACTTTTGAATTCCCAATTTCTTTCTCATTGATGCAGCACTTTTTAAGATTCTGATTTTGATTCAAGCGTCTTTTAGCAATTCCCATCATTTGAATTTTGTATGATCTGAGAATCACTTTTAATTGCACTTTTGAATTCCCAATTTCTTTCTCATTGGTGCCACACTTTTTAAGATTCTGATTTTTGATTCAGCTTCACTAGACTAATGATGGACATAAAGTGTCTGTATCTTGCATGGCTTTTTCCTCCACACAAGCACATCTATTATGTATTCAAGGAACCACCATATTGTCATCATTTAAACTAAAACCTATGAAGCAAATCTTGTTTCTATTTCCGTTTTTTTAGTCGAAAATCTAATCATTTATTGAAACTTCACATTTATCTTCGATATATAAAAGTATTGAGTAAAGTTACAATTTAGGAATCCCTCCAATCACGTCGAGAGGTTTTCCAACACCATCTGTAGTTTCAATGTAATTTGTTCAGTCAAATTTTCAATGGCCCGGAAGGATTTGGCATCACATCCAGACTGACGTGTTTGAAGACCAGTATTTTCCGGGAGGGAAAACAGATAAAAAACAAAAATAAAAAGTGGTGGTTCGGTAGGTTCAGCCCCTTGGGTCATTAAGGGCCCGTGTGGCACCGGCCCGTTATCCTCCCACTGTTAGGAGCGGGAGGTTTTCGCTGCTGCTCTGTGAAGCCAGCCTCACGCGGTCCCCTCCGCTCTAGGACCCGTGAGGCCCAAGCCTTCGCCTGGACCACACAGATCAACTCCCGACTTGGAACGGGCGGGCCAGAACATTGTCGCGAAGAGCCCCGACTGCGGGATCTGAGCCCGTGTTCCACCACAATTTTTCCTCGCTTGGATTACAAGCCCGCTACCGAGCTCGGCGAACGGTTCCATTCTTTTGTTTACTAATAAACTGCTGAATTCCATGTTAGCGTGGACGATGTGGGACCTCGATCAGCTTTGTTCGGATGGGATTTCCATGCGTTTCCCTCCATAAAAACACTCACGTGTCCATGCTGTTAGACGCAAATCACGCGCAACCCAAAGATCTCCATAAATCCGAACAAAAACATGCATAATTGAGTAGAAAGATTAACGCACCTATTTTGGGATCCATCGAACATAAAGCGGAAGCAGAAAAAGGATTACCCACATATATCAAGGGGATCCACGCATCAAGTCATTCTCCTCTATTACCCTCCGTATCACTGGCTCAATGAGGCGGCCCCCCTCACGTTTAGCGTTAGATAAACGCCCCACACTAGCCAGCCCATATTAGACTAATTAAGAAACTTCTATCTCTCTTTAGACCAACCCTGTTTTACGGTAATCGTAAAAACAGTAAATTACAATATCGATTAATTTAGTAACATTGGAAAACTCTTACACATGCCCCGCGCACGCGAGATATTCGTCTTCGATGGGTCTCGAATCTTTCTTCCTATAGGATAGCTTTCTCTCAACAGGAAGTGGCCGATCTGTGCTGCAAGAGCCAATCCCGAATTGGACCGCATGGTTTTTCACATGGAGAAAAACCCGTCGTTCTCCGTCAATGGTCCGCCTCTCAAAGTTCATTTCTCAGTCTATGTTGGTGCTTGTAGATTTGTCGTTGAATGGTAAATCTGGGTATCAAAGTTTCTTTGGGAGGGAAGACCCCAGAAAGTCTAGCCAGTTTCTCTCTTCTCTGCCATCAGAAGGATAATAAATAAAGACAATAGAAGGAATTAGGCTCTGACATATTCTTTCGTGTCTTTTAAGTTCTTGAGTATTACACGTACAATCTACATGAGACATCATCATCAGTATTTCTTACCAAACAAGTCCCACAATAGAATTGGGTTTGAAAAGTAAAAATTTGATTTCAAGAGAATCTCACCTAGAGCCACACAAAAAATGAGACTCAACTCCTAATCCAGGGGCGTATCTCTCTCCTTCAATCATCTAAGTCAAAGCAGCATGCACTTGACTTGATCCCTCAAGATGCCAATCGAACATAAAGTCTTAAATCAATTCGAAGAAATCTTCAAGCTGGCCCTTTTTGCGCCTCGATAATTGCATAGCGGCTCTCCTCCCACTACCGGATGATGATGGCTTCATATCCCAATCGACATTGCCAAAAAATGATCGTTTTCTCCGTTCATTGGTCATTTGAGCAATTCATAGTCGCTCGTTATTATTGACTTAAAACCTATCGTAAACAAATCGCAAAATACTTAAATCATCACAATCCATCTCGATGCATACGCAACTCTTAGCTAAACACGATTTAGCGCATGACTCGAAGTTTCCTTTCTTTGATTACCACATTTTATATTCGCTCCAATTACGTATGCGCGAAAATCTCCAAAGTCTTCTTTTTTTCCAAGGACCCAGTAAGACAAAAGTTTAAGAGTGAGTGTAGAGTAGGAATAAAGTAGTACTGATAAAAAAAAAAAAAAAACTTTCAAACACCAAAATACATTAAGGAAAAACCAAAATAGGGAGGAAAAACTAGTTTTCTATATTTTCCACCGCCAAGAGAGCTTCACCTTCGATCGTGTTCGCCACTAAAAAGCGCAGGAGCATGTGGAATGCAAGATCTTTTTTTGTTGTCGCACAAATGATAAATATAAAATGAAAGACTAAGCATGAGAGACGATAGAGAATATCATAAGATAAAATTACTACCACGGAACAAATTACTTAGAAAAACGGTCGTGCTTGGATTTTTTCTATTATAAAGACGAAAATAAAATTTCTAATTTCTTGCAATTCATTCAAGTAAAAAAATTTCCTCTTAAATATTAAGTCATGAACTCTTGAAAGAATGCAGTAGAGAAGGAAAGTTTCTCTTTGAGATGGCATTAGGCTACCACTCTTCTGTAAGAATTATTAGTTTGGAAATCAAATTAATGCACCATGAGAAAAAGAAACTAAATAGAACTCAAAAGAAAAAAGAGAGGAAAGAAGCCACCAAATATTCAAAACCTTTCAGTCAATGAGCATCAAAGCTATATGGATGATGGAAGGCAAATAATGTTGATATAATACCCACATGGCTTAAGTAAAATAAAAGGACGCTGTTAAAAATTGATACAAGTTAGGGTAGATAAAAGTTTAGAATAAACATGTCATAATTGACATTATTTGATTTTTCATATCATAAAAATATTCAGGGTAAATATGCTACAATGAATATGGTCTAAGTTTTTTTTTTTGGTGTGTGTGTGGCTTTTGATGTGACAGTCTTTCATTTTGCTTTGATTAGGTGGCCCAATTTCAATTAATCTCTTTCTTTACCTTGCTTATTATATATAAAATTAGATGGTTTTATTTTTTGCAGTGCGAGAATTGATGGAGAAGTACATCTTCTTTTTGTAATAACAATAATATAAACTTAACACAATTACTTGTGTGCCGGAAAATGAAAAGAAAAAAGATTTTAGAAAGCGTGATTAAGCGGCCCCTGTTATAGACGAGTTCGTATATCATGGAAGAATTTCTCTGTTGTTTTCAGCATTTTAAATTGCCCAGAGAAATTGGCCACACCTTGTCCAGCTGACGTTCCAGAAAAGAAAGGATATTAATTTTAAAAAATGGAGAAAAGGAAAGGAAAAGATAATAAAAATAAAAATAAAAAGTGGTGGTTCGTGGCTCGGCCCATTGGGTCATGATGGGGCTCGAGCCGCACCAGCCCGTTATCCTTCCACTCGTCAGAGAGCGGGAGGTTTTCGCTGTTTGCTGTGAAGCTTGCTTCTCGCGGGCCCCTCCACTCTAGGACCCGCGTGGCCCAAGCTTTCGCCGGGACTGCACGGATCAACTCTCGGCTTGGAATGGGCTTCCGATCATGCTTTGTGAGCTTTCTTGGTAGGCCTACGCATATCGACGTACTTAAGTATGCCTGACATAGAAGCTCTTGGGGGTGCGACAAACCAAATTTCTGTTTCAAAAACAATTTTTTATTCCAGATTTGTTTCGGAATAAAAATCCGTTTGATAAACTTTTATTCCGTTTTTCTATTTACGGAATAGATTTGCATTGAGAAATAGATTTTTGATCAGAAATCGAAATAGAAATTTTCTACATTTTCAAATGTGAACAAATAATTTCTCCATAAATTTTTTTTACTAAGATGAATATACTTAGAAAAAGTATTTCCAATAAGATGGCAAGAGATCATAATATGCGGAGATTCCATGAGATTGTGTTTTCAACTTTTGTAATATATTTCTATTATTTTGTATTTGGGGATTCCCAATCTTTGCTTTTGTAATGTAATGCTGTATTTGATGATTCATATCTCAATTCTTGTCATATGATATTCTATTTGAGGATTTCCCTTATTTGTAATGGTTCTTTATGACAAGCTCTATTACACTTCGTAAAATTCCGCCGATTTTGTAAAATTTGCCACAAATTGCCTTATACACTTTTGTGTTTTTTCAAAACGATTATTCGATATCATAAACTGGTGGTGATCGATATGACATACTAGCATGAAGGGGATTAGAATTTGGTTGCCCACCTTCATTCTACTAGAGTTTTGGGAACCTTCTATCATGCTCAAAAGTAATGTATATTGATTTCTTTTTTCTATTATATGGATTTCTTTTTTCTATTGTATGGAGACTATTAATAAGTATATTGTTTGACCGTAATTGCCTATCTAGGTGGATGCTAAAGAATTTTGTGTGAAAAGTTAGAAAATTTGATATAACAACTCATACTTTTATATTTTTTTCAAAAAAGGGAGACATTACTTAAAAAAAAAAAAAAACTCTTACTTTGTGTCGCGACCTACCCTCGGGGGAAGGAATGCTTTTAGGGGTATTGCTTAAAGGACAAGTCTAAGGCTCATGATTAGGCGCGGGCTCCTGCCCATACCCCGCGTGACATTGATGCTTTTAGGAATTTTGCCTGAGTCGCCATTTAAGCTTATCGCCCACAGAAACCAAGTGAGGCATGGGAGTGTACCTCACTTCCTATGCAACCGAGAGAATCTAGGGTCGGGGGACTTGATTACACTAATTGTCAATTAGTGCCCTTTCGGTACCTAATCTTGTTCATTTTAAAGGAAAAAGATTTTTTGAGACGGTTGTATTGATTTTACCCATAACATGTGAGGTGATCATACAGTGCACAATCATTAAAATAACAATTAACAACCAAGGAAAGCGATTAAATAAATTGCATGAAAGAGCAAAAATTTAACATCAAAGAAAAGATAAATACTAATCATAACTAGATTAAAGAGAAACCACAATCAACATATCAATATTGTGCATTAAAAAGGCATTTGTCTCTAAGGACAATTGAAACCTTAAGGTAAAGCCCCAAAGGCTTAGTCAATTTTAGCACAAATCTAGAGTTAAGAAACTTCCATTTTTTTTTTTTAAAAAAAGGCTCAAAAAATCTTTTTGCAAAATTTTTCAAAAGAAAATCTGAATTTCCTGAAATTTTCCAATATTTTGATTTTTTAATTTTTTAATTTAAAAAAACGAATTTACAATTTTTTTTGAATTTTTTTTAAATATATTTTCTTAATAGTTAATATTATTATAATCAGAAAAACAGTCCGACCAGTAAACCCAATCCGGTCCTCCTGGCTTGACACAAACTCGATTAAAACTAAAAAAGACGAAATCGACATTTCTTAAAACCCATTTTTTGTTTCTTTGTTTTTTCGCTCTTTATATTAATATTATATTTTCATCATTTTTTTTTGTCTTTTCCCTATTTCATCTTTTTACTACGTTCTTTCTCTCGTGGCTTCTCTTCCCGAAGCCGCCTTTGTGTTTTACTTTTCTGCAATTTTTCTTTTTTATTCTTTTTATTCTTTTTCTTTTACTCCACCTACAGTCCGTCTTTCCTCTAGTGCTCTTACAAATTTTTCCAACACATTGAATACTAAACTATTCAACTTCAAATGCCCCAACTTTCAACAACTCGTATGCACACGAGAATAATATCCGCATCGTCGATGATCCTCGATCACCATCACTTTGGACTAACTCCACCAAACCCTTCGAGCTAACATTTCGAACCGCCCAGCAAGCAAAAAGATGGGCTGGAAAAGGAAACGTATGGCTGTAAACCCGAGAAAACCACACTCCAAGGCTAACAAGTCGATTAATAACGTGATGACACGCAAATACATCTTTGGATTTGGCTAAACTAGCTCCCAAATCTCGTTAAGCCTACCAAGCCCATTGCTCACAACTCACGGCCATTTCAACGCCAACTTCTCTTCTCATGAACATTTAGTCATTTACACACACTTTTTCCAGTAAAAGGAGAACACCCATGGATTTACAAACCAACGCATTTGATTTTCAAACAGAAAAAATGCACGGCCATAAACTCACGTCTCAGGGAAACAAACGTAGACTACATGAACTAAAGTCAAAAGTTATGACTTTTCTAAAATAATAAGATGTTTTGATTTGAAAGACCCTCTTCGAACGAGGAGGCAGCTTCGCAGTCGACTAGCATGCACAGCACAGAGACAGGTTTACACAATTTTCGTTCAAGCGTTTCATCAAGCACGTAGCGAGCAAGAAATGAGGAAGACGACGCTGGCCACTTCTTAGGACTCGGACTTAGACCTAGACCTAAGCGAACGCATGGAAACGCTCAACATCAAACAAATTGACTCAGTGGACACAATAAACTCAAGAATCGAGAAAACTCGCTTGGCTATTCCATCACCAAAACAGGCAGTTCCGAGAGAGTTCATGGGAATGAGTTTCAGTCATAAATCCCTACTCGGCTCGAAGACGGCAGCGCGAAGGCCAGTTCGAGACAAATCGAACTTCAGTCGACCACCTTGCGATATCCCCGATCCGAGATCCTCGGGAGCAAACAATTTGGACAAAAAGGAAACTCACTGAAAATGCCGAGATTTGGGAATGAAAAGTCTTGCTCTCGAGGACGTTGGCTAGAAGTCGGCAATTGGCCTCGAGGAGGGAGCAACACTCCACCCAAGTAGCTTCTAGCTTTCTCCCTAATCGTCTCCTTCTCTCAAGCTCGCTCCTTGCTGTTTTTTTTGTGTTGTTGTTTTCCTCTCGGTTCCGGTCCTCCTCTTTCCCCTCGCTCCCTCTCGGTCTTATACTTCATGTGTATCCCGAGCAAAGACCCCCGCCGTGCCGCCGGTTAATCGGTCCGCTTCCTCGACCCGCGGATCGCGCCGAAAGCCCCGCCATGCCAATCCTCCGCCTCGCCTCCTCTTCTTCTTCTCGTTTCTTTTTTTTTTTGCAGGAACTTGCGCGAAGACTACGGCCGAGCCGGTTGCCGGTCGGCCGCTCCCGACCCACGGATCATGCCGTGCCCCTACCACACCGATCCTCTCCGATTCTCGTTCGTTGATGTGCCGCTACCTTGCTTTCTTTCCGTCTCCGGCTCTCGCTGCGGAGGTTGTGCGGGTCGTGCGAAGGCGAAGGAGGGAGAAGACCGGATGCGGGCCGGGCCGAAAAAGAAAAGAGGTTGGGCCGGCCATATTCTTTTCATTTGTTTTTCTTTTTTTTCTTTTTTTTTAATTAAAAAATATTAATTATTTTTTTTGTGTGATTAATTCCTAATCTTTAACGCTACTTTAAATTAATTAACTTATGTGAAATTTAGGTGTCGATGATTTGCCCCTCTTTGAATGTAGCCTTGAAGAGGTTGCGATCAAAGACAAAAGACACCTAAATCATTTTGGCGAAAGAGAGACCCTAAATGTATATGCACGTATCAGGTCGATGGAAATGACTTGTAACTATGAAAGCACGTCTTGTCAATAAGAGGAAGAAAGACTCCGGGCTACGGAAAGCCCACCGGGTCATAAGAAGGGGGTTGAAGGACTCCGGGCTACGGAAAGCCCACCGGGTCAATAGAAAGGGTTGAAGGACTCCGGGCTCACGAAAAAGCCCACCGGGTAATAAGAATGGGGTTGAAAGACTCCGGGCTACGGAAAGCCCACCGGGTCATAAGAAGGATTGAAGGACTCCGGGCCACGGAAAGCCCACCGGGTCATAAGAAGGGGATTGAAGGATTCGGGCCACGGAAAGCCCACCGGGTCATAAGAAGGGGATTGAAGGACTCCGGGCTACGGAAAGCCCCCCGGGTCATAAGAATGGGGAGAAGGAGGACTCTGGGTTACAGAAGCCCACCGGGTCCTAAGAAAATGACATGGTTTAAGGTTGACCATGAACCTTTGATTTTTAGGGAGGCACCCGCTAACCCCTTTAAAAACGCATGGCTTCACCGAGGAATCCTATCAAACTCAACTTGAGTGAATATCATTAGAGACGTCATCAAAAGACGTATTGGCAATATTGTAGCATTAATTGAACAAGCTAATCAAGCTAAGTCCGATTGTTTTGGAAAAAACATTTGATTTCAATCGGCATCATGTGGCACAAAATTGTCATATTGCTTGTGGATACATCATTAATCATCAAATTCTCTAGGAGTCAAGTTCTTATCAAGATGGTCACGACTCGTGAAAAGGTTCATTAAGCATGCCAAACTAGAGCTTCTTAGTCGGAAAGGGCTTCTTACGCACTTTCGATAAAAATGGCCGCTTGATCCCATCCATTCATGTGGGAGATAATTGGTTGCTCAGGGTATCTCACATAACCCAGATCAAAGGCTTTCAGAAACATTCGCGATGAACACAGTATGATCGATCAAAAAGGTCTTTTGAAAAAGCTGCAATATAGGCTCGTTTAGGGCTTACATGAGGGAATTATGGCCTTGAGGCCAATAGGGGAACACTTGTTGCTATCTTCGTCGGGTTTACAAGTCGAGAACTTGTAAGATAAGATAAGATAGGATTACTTCCACTTCTTCAAGCAATAGTTTCTTTGTGGCATTCTCATTTTCACTCGAACCATCCCAATCGAAGAGATTTCGGAAGAGAGTTGTAATGTTGGCTCGGGAAAGGCTTGAAAGGCTTAACATTTTCAAAGAGGTTTTTAAGAGTCGGTGATCATCATAGCATCATGATCGTGTCATTTGATCTTTGAAGTCACTTGGCTTTTGAAACAGAGCGCATCTCAAAAGTCCCTTGATTAACCATTTATGTATGGAGGTTTGCTCCTCTAATTTCCTTTGCACTTGCGATGATTTTTTTTACTCAGGCACTTGGACTTTGATAATAATAATTTTTTTAACATAAGATGCAGCCTTTTGGCTTTCTTTTCTTTTTTTTTTTTTTGACGGGCATTGACCTTGCTTTTGCTAAGTACACTACTTTTTCATGCCCCATATTTTATCGAACTTTTTTTTTTGAACTTTTATAGCTCTTATGACTTTCGAGATACTTTTCACATTTTCTCGTGACTGTCAATTGTGTTTGGTCAATTCTTATGCCTTGCCCCAGTGAAGGGAGATGATCACCGCTCGAGGTTCAGAAATGAATAATCATGCCCAAATTGGTTAAAACAATGGATATCAGTGTTTGGGTAGAGAAGGAAATGATCTTCTTCACTTTGGGATGAATCAAGCTCTAATGAGAATTCCTTTGAAGCTATCACTAGAAGATTAATGCAAGTGAAAGTAATAGAATCTTTCTCAATCTTTCGTTCTACAACATGATCATAACCTCCTATCTGCCCCTAATGTAGGGTTGTTCTTGACAATGGTACTTTGAAGTATCATTTTTTTTTTTTTTGGCTCGCGAGTAGGGTAACAAGAGATCGTGCAATGCTTGGGATTGATGAAGGCAACGCCTTTATCATTTCGATCTTTGCGCTCAATGCGAATGAATCATTCGTCCTAAGAGAAGGTCTCTTTTTACTCAACTCTCAAAAGTGTTTAAATAATGCTCAACTCTCAAAAGTGTTTAGAGGACGTGTTTGGAAATGAGCTTGCCTTTCTTCATCCTAAGCACTTCTTGTTTGGCATGGTTAACCTTTCACTCTTTTGCCCAAATAAAGTCATTTTTACGAGCCATTTGCTTGAGGGTCGCGGACGTGAAGCGTGCGTAGTGATACCAAAGAATAGGTCATGCGAATCATGTCATGCATTTTTGTTTTTGTCCTTATTCTTTCATTTGTTTGTTTTGCCCCCCCCCCTTTTTATCGTCTCAATCGACCTCTCAAAAGAGACATTCAGCCTGTTGTGCGAAGACTTGATGGATTGTTGAGTCAGTTCTTTCTCCTGCCATTTCCTCATTAGACGGTAGGGTGCCTGAAACACAAATAGACACGCATGTATGCAACATATGCACGATATCTACAATGCTATGCATGATGCTATGCGACTTGAATTGTGCATGAAGTGACCCCCTCGGCCTTGATTTCATTCATGGAAAGTACTTCTTGACCGCATCGGCATTTCGGGTCTAGGCAATTCACCGCCATCCATTTCAACTAAAATCATGGCACCACCAGGAAGAATCTTCTTAATGACATATGGCCCTTCGTAGTTCGGGGTGAATTTGCCCACGAGGATCCGGTATGATCGGAAGCACATTCCTTAACACCAGCTCGTTGACTTCGAAGTGTCTGGGACGCACCTTTCGGTTGAAGGCTTTTGCAACTCGTCTCTGATAACACTGACCATGACACATAGCTTGCAATCTTAACTGCTCATGCCTCTGCTGCATCCACTCAGTCTCATCGAGTGTAGATTGGGAAAGGACCCTTAAAGAAGGGACTTCAACTTCAACGGGCAAGAATGCCTCCATTCCGTACACGAGTGAGAAAGGAGTTGCCCCCGTGGAGGTTCGGATAGAAGTTCGGTATGCCATTAGTGCGTAAGGGAGCCTATCGTGCCAATCACGATAATTTTCAGCAGTCTTTGATAAGATTTTCTTTATATTCTTGTTTGCCGCCTCCACTACTCCATTCATCTGAGGACGGTACGGTAACGAGTTTAAATGCTTAATTCGAAACTCACTGAACAAACAATCTACGACTTTGTTATTCAAATTAGTGCCGTTGTCAGTAATGATAGCCTCCGGCACCCCGTAACGAGCGATAATGTCACGACGAATGAACTTTGCCACATTCTTGGCAATAACATTAACATATGAGTTAGCCTCGATCCACTTGGTAAAATAGTCTATCGCCACCAAGATAAATCGATTTCCATTTGAAGCTTTGGGGTTAATGGGCCCGATCATGTCAATTCCCCACATTGAAAAGGGCCAGGGTTGAAACATTTGGTGAAGTTCAATTGGAGGGGCATTTATCCTATCTCCATAAATCTGGCACTTGTGACACCGTCGTATGTGTTGAATGCAGTCAGACTCCATGGTCAGCCAATAATAACCAAGTCGCGTGATCTTTCTCACCAAGAAGTGTCCATTCATATGGGGGCCGCATTCCCCTTCATGTATCTCTTTCATCAAACGATCGGCTTCTTTAGCATCGACACACCTTAGCAATGTTGAGTCAAAGGACCTTTTGTAGAGGACATCTCCAGCGATGAAAAATTTCGATGCTAGTTTTATCAAATGCTTTCGTCTGTTTTCACTTCCTTCGGGAAATTCACCCTTCGCAGATACTTCAAGATGTCGTGATACCAAGGTTGTCCATCTGGTTCCTCTTCAACTGTCATACAATAAGCCGGGCGCCGAAGGATTTCAATTCCCAGTGGTTCAATGTCCAAGCCTCCAACTACTTGCAACGTGGAAGACAAGGTAGCCGAGGGCATCGTGAACTTGATTTTGAGACCTTGGTAAGTATTCGAATGATATTTCTTGGAATTCTTCCATCAACTCTCCCAGGAACTCATGATACGGAGTCAATTTAGAATCATGTGTTCGCCATTTTCCCTCAGTCTGTAAGATGATAAGGGTTGAATCGCCATAAACTTGCAGCTTTCGAATTTTCATGTCAACGGCGGCTTGGAGGCCAAGAACGCATGCTTCGTATTCAGCGATGTTATTCGTGCAAGGGAATGTCAATTTAGCAGCGACGGGTAATGTTGTCCATCCGGGAGATAAGAACTGCCCCATGCACCCGAGCCCGGTTAAGTTAACCGCACCATCAAAGTACATCGTCCATTTGTCGCTTGATACAAGTAAAATTTGCTCTTCTGCATCACTATCCTCATCAGATGCTTTAGACTTCTCGGAATTTTCTGCCAACATGTCTGCTATGGCTCGACCTTTAATAGACTTTTGTCCTAAGCTTTGAACATCAAACTCAGAAATTAAGATTTGCCACTTGGCCAACTTGCCAACCAAAGCCGGCTTCTCTAAGAGATACCTGATAGGATCATTTTCAGTCACCAACAAGATTCGATGATGGAGTGTATATTACCGTAGCCTGTGCAAGACCCAAATTAAAGCCACACAAGTTCTCTCAACTTCCGTATAGTTCATCTCGGAAACAGTGAACTTCTTGCTCAAGTAGTATATTGCGCATTCTCTCCCGTCATTTGGTCTCTTCTGGGCTAACATAGCTCCCAATGACTCGTCATGTATGGTTAAGTACAAAATCAGGGGAATTTTAGGGAGTGGGGGCACTAAGAATAGTGCATGAGTGAGATAATGTTTTATCTTCTCAAAGGCACCCCGGCACTCAAGATTCCACTCAATCTTTGCATTCTTTTTCATGAGCTTGAAGAATGGCTTCGCCGTTTCAGACAACTGACAAATGAATCTCGCCACATAATTAAGTCGTCCCATCAGGCTGCGGACTTCTTTGACGGTAGTCGGGGGTCGTAGGTCGCAAATGGCTTTAACTTTCGACGGATCAATCTCTATGCCCCTACTACTAACCATGAATCCTAATAGTTTCCCAGATTTCGCTCCAAAAACGTATTTTGTGGGATTGAGGCGCAACTTGAACTTCCGAAGACGTTCAAACAACCTTCGCAAGACTTTAACATGATCTTCACCACGTCTCGATTTCGCAATCATGTCGTCGCGTATACTTCGATTTCCTTGTGCATCATATCATGGAATAACGTGACCATGGCCCCTCGATACGTTGCCCCAACATTCTTTAGACCGAAAGGCATCACTTTTGCAGCGTAAAGTTCCCCAAGGAGTTATGAATGATGTTTTGCTCCTGTCTTCCTCCTTCATACGAATTTGGTTAAATCCGAAAAGCCATCCATGAAGGAGAATAACTCAAATCCCACTGTACTATCAACTAAGACATCGATATGTGGGAGCGGAAAGTCGTCCTTAGGACTTGCTCGATTCAAGTCGCGATAGTCAACACACACCCTGATTCGTCCATCTTTCTTCATTACGGGCACGATATTTTCTACCCAATCAGGATAACGAGTCACTTCGATAAAGTCTACTTTCAGTAGTTTCATCACTTCTTCTTCAATCTTTTTGGACAACTCGGTTTAGTTCTCCGAGTCTTTGCTTCTTGGGTGGCACATTGGGATCCGTTGGTAAAGCATGTTCCACAATTTCAGGATCCAATCCGGCATGTCGGCATATGTCCAGGCAAACACATCCCGATACTCTTTCGGGATATTAGTCATCCTTTCCGCCCGACTTTGAGAGACACGCCCCGATTTTTGCTTCCTTGACATTTTCTGCATCACCCGCATTTATGGTGATTGTTCGTTCTTGGTCAACGGCTTCGATTCTTCGTGTTGATTCCATTCGCGCTCGATCCCCTTCAAATCGTCATCGTCGTGTCATCGGAACTCCGAGGAACTTTCTTCATGCACATCGAGTCACATGCGTCCTTATCATGATTATGCATAATGTAATGCCTGAGATGCGATAAGATGAGTTAGAGTAATGTCAACAACGAAGACGATGCATGTCATTTTCAAAAAAAAATTGAAGTATTTTTGTAAAAATTTCAAGAACTCGTCCTCATATCATCGGATTTCCTCGTTCTTGCAAAACAGTCAAATAAGGGAGCATGTGGAGGCCTAGACCTCAGCGACCATCATAAGGCTAGTTTGAGGTGCTTCCACATGTCCTTAATAAAACATGTGTCTATTTTATTGAATGAAGAATATAAGGCCGTATTTAACACACACACCACCCTCGACCAACGGTTCAAGATCGGGGTTGACCAAAGTTCACATTACAAATGACAAACACAGGAAATAAAGGAAGGAAAACTACGAGATCCCGTGCAGGGGATAAGACATAAAACAAAAGACTAGGCTAAACAAGAGCCGCCCTACTCGGAGGGATAGCCATGATTTCAAAGGACTTGGCTTCCTCGCACGCCGAGGATGGTGCATATGACATCCTCCTCGAATAGCTCGGTCACACCGTAGATATTCTCCTCTTCCTCAAACAACATCCTTGGGGGTCCTGGAAACGTCTCCTCTAGCAACGGGGAAAACGGGCTTTGATAGCCCTCATCCTCTTCAGTCTGGGCAACGCGTTTACTCTGGTCTCTGTACCCGCTTCGCCTCCTTGGCCATCTCGGCCACCTCGGCCTTTATGCCTTCCACCTCCTCGGTTGTTATGGCCTCCCGTTTCCTCGATATATCCCAAGCCTCTTCTTTTGAAGTTTTTACGAGCTTCAATGGGTTTTCGCACCGGCCATGCGATCCAAGACCCTCCCCGGGATTATATCCATTTGCCGCATGATCTTTCCTATAGCTATAGCCGGCCTAGACAATTCATGAGCCCTTGTGAAAGAGCCACAGGGCACATGAACCATGGACACCAGCTCTAATGTTTGAAAGCTGGATTTCTCGGTACATATCGGAGCTCCACATAAGGGATGGACGTCTCATGGTAGATCTTGATCGGACTCTCCATGGATTGTGACAAGCCTGTTATCTACCACAAATCGTACTTTCTGATGAAGACTGGAGGCAACAGCAGCCGCCGTGTGGATCCACGCCTCCCTAATAGAAAATTAAAAGCGCTTGGTATATCTAACACTTGGAACGGACTTGGAAAAGTATAGGCCAATTAGCGCTCAAGTTCAATTTCTCCTATCACCTCCTTCTTCATCCCGTCAAAAGCCCGCACGCTTGACTTGCCAGCAGAATTCTTCCAAGACCGATGCCGAGACGGTGGAGCGTACCCAACGGGCATATTGAGCGCCGAACCATTATCGATCAACGCCCGCAAACAAGAGTGCTCTCATGCTTCACCCGAAATGTGTAGCGCTTGGTATGATTGGCTCGGGAGGGAGGTCTTCATCGCAAAGGAGATTTGGTCTTTAGTAGAACGGCCCCAACAAACTCTTCCAATTGGACTTCATCGATTGGTCGGCACATGCACCTCATTAAGGACTTTAAGCAAAATATCCTGTGTTTCTCGGAAGATTTGAATAATTCTAAGAGGGAGATTTGAGGCAGGCTTTCAGATTGATCCACTACATTGAACTCACTAGACTTTACTACGACCAAGAATTGCTTTGCCTCCTCCTCGGTCACGGCCTTCTTTCTACTCCTTTATCGGGGGCATAACAGCCACTGGACACGCGTGACGTTGTCCACCGCTTGTTCCGTAGTCCCAAGGCAGCCTGGGATCGAATTTAGAGGATTCTCCAACACTATCACTCCATCTTTCTCCCAAGCGGCAATTCTATCGGACTCGGGCGCTATGCCTTCCCTCCCGTGACTTCAATTGCCGACATCTCCTCACTATAAGGTCGATCACTGTCTGGATTTCCATCTTAGTATCATCGCCGGGCTCATCGTGTAGTTCAATCACTATTGGGGTTATCATAAATTTATCACCCATTCCTCATACAAAGTCATTGAAATTCCGTATACTTTTCTTGCCCGAGATATACAAGCAAACTTCTGGCGTAAAGAAGAGCGGAATGATGATGGCATTATCATGGACACGACCCTCCCTCTCCGCTTTGATTACCCCATGGCTACCATCTTTGCACGCGGTCTAACTTTCTTCGGAGTCACATCATCCCGACCTTCGTAATATCCCGCCAAAGCACTAAGGAGTTGTACAACCTCGGAAGCATCCACCACTAAAGGCTGCTGACTTGCCCGTCTCCTTGGAAATTGAGTTCACTCCCTTGCATGATTTGGTAGAGGGTTCTGTTGTACATTTGGTTGGGCCTCCTTGAAAGTCAAGATATTCTTGTCTAGAAGCCGTTGAACTTTATATTCCCAAAGACGTTGCAATCATCTACATCATGCCCCTCTCTCCCATGTGGTATTCGGCAAGTCTTGTTCATATCGAACCTAGCCGAACCTCGGGGATTATCTCTTGGTACTTCTTCGCGACCATCCTCTTTCGAGGAGCATGGGCAATGTGCCTTTGACAATGGGCGCTGGCAAAGGAGAAAATCCTTTTCGAAAATGCCTCTTGACGTTATCATATGCTCGTGACGAACTACCTTGGACCACTATGGGCTTTGCGCAGTGTTGAGGACGGTTGGGGGGAAAGGCGCCCGCACAAGTGCTACTTCAACCGCGGCCCTCCTTATCTTTTCTTGCCAGGAATTTCTTCGTGCCTCCGGTTGAAATCTTCCTCGACCATTGCCCATTCGACTCCTTCACCTACCTCAACTAGTTGCGAAAATGTCCGGCAACCCGAGAACACTAACCCTTGGAAGTATTCAAAGGGGCAATGTCTTAAGGAACAGCTTGTTTCATCTCATTCTCATTCAAGGCCGGTTTCACTTGTGAGGCCATGGTCCTCCACCTTGCGCAAAGGCCTTGAATGACTCGTTCCTCTTCTTTCAATACGGGTCAATTCTTCTTCCCTCGTGGGGGCGAGCTCGCAGATTAAACCGATATTGCTGCAAGAACTCGTTGGTTAAATCCTCCCAACTAGTGAGTTCTTCAATGTCCAGCGCAATGAACCACGTTAGGAGCAATGCCTTCCAAGCTATCTTGAAATGTGTGTGTATGAGAAATGGCACGTTGTCGCAAGATAGCGAGCCATTTTCCTCATGTAATATCTCGAGGTGGGTCTTAAGACATCCCGTTCCGTCATATTTTTCTTGTGAACTCGTGTTCTTGGAAGTTTTCAGGAAGTTCGTCTTGTGTATGGAGACAACTCTATCAGCTCCTTTCGCCGTAACCTTGCAAGGCACACGCCGCTCTTCCATCTTTGCCAAGCTTTCACTATTTTCACTTAGATGGGGCATTGGGTTTTCTTCGGAAGGGGATCCAAATTGACAATGATTGGCGTGACAGAATGAGCCTCCCAAATGCCAGCTTTCTTTCCCAAGGGGATCAAGAATCGTGTATGCCTTCCGTCGACGTGAGTGGGGTGTTCCAAAGGATGTACTACGGGGGGCTCCTTGAGCTTTGGCTTATTTCAAGCATCATTGCAGTGAGTTGGGCCAACCGATCCTCCATCTTGGTCATGCGTACGTTGGTGTCCTCGTTCTCCATTCTGACTTTCGCGCGCATGCGAATTGGGGATCTTCGCTTGGCCATGTCGACGATTGGTAAAAGATAATCAATCGGCTAGTACCTGAGTAAGGATAGATAAGCATATGTAAGCATGGAGTAATGATTAGCGGTCGGTCCATGACAAAGATCTAATCGCCCCAATTTGCCCGCTTCATTGAAAACAAGGTTGCTACATAACGCAAGAAAAGACATGAGGGAGAGCCCCTAAACAACGGTTAATCATGGCTCTTATCTCTCGATAACGCGACTAGAGACAAATTCTTTAACATTGTAACATATGTGAGCATTGACCCATTACATATCGCACTTGACTCGATCTAACTAATGAGGACAGCTCCCGCTTGTGACGGCCCACTAACTCGAGTCAACTTTGAGACACGCTTCGATTTCTTCAAGCTTCCTTTGAGGCGCTTGATCTCGGCTCGGTGGGTGGTCTTAATGGCACGTCGGGAATCTTCGGGCGTAGGGCTCTCCGGGATTTTATGCTTAAGGATGTATTCCATTGAGGCATAGTAGGTCTTCTTGTCCTTCCATTCCTCTTCGGGCCATATCGCCTTCCTGGGGATGGCACATATCCCACATTGACTTGATTAACGCAACGGAGTCTTCGTGATCTTGGCATCCGTTAGGGAAGTCTATCATGAGCAGGTCTTCTTGAATTGTTGGTGGAAGTTGTTGAACTTCTTGGAACTGGCGAGCGACTCGGGTTGGGTAATACTCATGACCCTGTGAATTCCCAGCAAAGGAACACAGTCCAAGCTCCGCACACGAACCGCGCTTCGAACTTGGGAGTCATTTGGCGTGCCATTGGAAATCTTCTAGTCCGTGGTCAGTCATGAAAGCTAAACCATTCAGAATAATGATAATCGGGGGCAAACGCCTTCCTATCTTTAAACTTCGTGATAGGGTGGCTAGAGTCGAGATGTCGTTCTACAAATATTAAGCTACCAAACCCTTTAACGTGAGAAAAACCAAATTTGCAAGAGTTCGTGAAGAGCATGGAAGATTTTGTTTTTGTTTTTTGAACGCCCAGGGAAAGAAAAGTTTCAGGGTCAGATGGCGTTAACAAAACCTTTCCCATACACGCCTCACGAATCACTCCATGCCACGGAAGGGTTAATAGCGTTCTGGCTTATGTGGGAATAACACAAAACCCGAAGAAGGCTAGTGAAGATCCTATTCTTTTGAAAAGATTGGGCATTTTGAAAAAGTTCATTTAGGAATGAAAACGGGCAGGTCTTGGCGATTAGCTTTCAAAACTTTCTCACGTCATCCTCCTTAATTCTAAGGAAATCGATAAGGTCTATGCATGTCACCCTACAGTGGGCCACATTAATTTCGACACCAAAGGCTTTCCCATGGCAAACACCGTATTCTTCCGTGGTTGGAGGAGCTCGTGGTCACCGAATACGAATGTGCAAGTCTCTGGACACTGTATATGTGCCAACGCTCGTACAACACCATAAATGAGTTTCTATTCTAAAAGGGGAAGTAATCGTCCGATTTAGGATCGGGAACCCAATCATGGCCACGGTCTAGCCTATCCCACATGTGCGAAGCCTCGCCTTTCGGGGTAGCACGATGTTTCTGTATCCCCATCGCATACTACTCATACAGCATCTTGATCAACCTAATTTGCCATGAACCGACCAAAAAGGGAAAGCTTAATAAGTAAATTACTTAATGAGAGAATTCGAAAATCTGCCCTACTCATTGAGTAGCAAGACCAATGGGACATAGACATACGCATGGACGGTGGTTCAATTTCTACTCTAAACGGCTCAAAATGGAGCCATGGGATCACCGAACTAAACCAGCAAGGTCGCGGCTAGGTCGGTTACCCATGACTCGTGGCAAAGAACCCGACGTGGTCGCATGCCCAGACTAGGTGGGGTACCTTCGACGTGAACAAAGAAATTTTGGGGTTAAGGTGGGCGACTCGTACTACGCGGTTGTAGTCGGAGGGTATCTATCTTAACACCATCCTAGGTGATCCTATGCGGCCTGCAGTCTGGCGGCGGATTGTGTGTGCTATGGTGTAGTGCAATGCAAGAAAACTCAGCATGACAATTTAAAAACGATCATCACTTCAAACATAAATAAACCATTCTCTCTTACACCCCTACAAAACAAAGGTTAGAAATCACCGCCCCTTATAACTCCTATAAGCATTCAACATATCAACATGTTATGGATGGATATGATATCCCGCCGCAAACGAAAATATTTTGAACAAGATTAATTTTGGCCTAAGTCCTCTAAGGTTTATAGAAACCAAGTCCCCAACGGAGTCGCTAAGTCAAGCCGCGACCTACCTCCTCGGGGGAGGGAAACAGATTTAGGGGTATTGCTTAAAGGACGAGTCTAAGGCTCAAGATTAGGCGCGGCTCTCCCAAGCTCATACCCCCGCGTGACATTGGGATGCTTTTTAGGAATTTTTGCACAAAAGGAGTCGCCACTAGCCTATTGGGGTCGCTAGAAACCAAGTGAGGCATGTGAGGTACCTCACTTCCTACGCAAATCCAGAGAATCTAGGGTCGGGGAATTGATTACACTAATTGGTCAATTATTGCCCTTCGGTACCTAATCTTGTTCATTTTAAAGGAAAAGATTTTTTGCCGTGCAATGGATTGATTTACCCACTAACAAGTGAGGTGATCATACAGGTGCACAATCATTAAAATAACAATTAACAACCAAGGAAAGCGATTAAATAAATTGCATGAAAGAGCAAAAATTTAACATCAAAGAAAAGATAAATACTAATCCTAACTAGATTAAATAGAAACCAAAATCAACATATCAATATTGTGCATTCAAAAGGCATTTGTCTCTAAGGACAATTGAAACCTTAAGGTAAAGCCCCAAAGGCTTAGTCAATTTTTTTAGCACAAATCTAGAGTTAAGAAACTTCCATTTTTTTTTTTAAAAAGGCTCAAAAAAAATCTTTTGCAAAATTTTTCAAAAGAAAATCTGAATTTCCTGAAATTTTCCAATATTTTGATTTTTTTAATTTTTTTAATTTAAAAAAACGAATTTTCAATTTTTTTGAATTTTTTTAAATATATTTTCTTAATAGTTAATATTATTATAATCAGAAAAACGGGTCCGGACCAGTAAACCCAATCCGGTCCTCGTTTGACACAAACTCGGATTAAACTAAAAAAACTAAATCGATTTCTTAAAACCCATTTTTTATTTCTTTTGTTTTTTTTCGTTCTTTATATTAATATTAATATTTTTCATCATTTTTTTTGTCTTTTCCCTATTTCATCTTTTTACCTACGTCTCTTCTCTGTGGCTTCTCTTCCCGAAGCCAGCTTTTGTGTTTTACTTTTTCTGCAATTTTTCTTTTTTTTATTCTTTTTTTTTATTATTTTTCTTTTACTCCACCTAGCAAGTCCGTCTTTTTCTAGTGCGCTTTACAAATTTTTCCAACGCACGAAATACTAAACTATTCAACTTCAAACGCCCAACTTTCAACAACTCGTATGCACACGAGAATAATATCCGCATCGTCGATGATCCTCGATCACCATCCTTTGGACTAACTCCACCAAACCCTTCGAGCTAACATTTCGAACCGCCTTGACAAGCAAAAGATGGGCTGGAGAGGGAAAAGTATGGCTGTAAACCCGAGAAAACCACACTCCAAGGCTAACAAGTCGATTAATAATGTGATGACACGCAAATACATCTTTGGATTTGGCTAAACTAGCTCCCAAATCTCGTTAAGCCTACCAAGCCCATTGCTCACAACTCACGGCCATTTCAACGCCAACTTCTCTTCTCATGAACATTTAGTCATTTACACACACTTTTTCCAGTAAAAGGAGAACACCATTTGATTTTCAAACAGAAAAAATGCACGGCCATAAACTCACATCTCAGGGAAACAAACGTAGACTACATGAACTAAAGTCAAAAGTTATGACTTTTCTAAAATAAGATGTTTGATTTGAAAGACCCTCTTCGAACGAGGAGGCAGTTTCGCGATCGACTAGCATGCACAAAGGCACGAGACAGGTTTACACAATTTTGCGTTCAAAGCGTTTCATCAGAGCACGCGCGAGCAAGAAATGAGGAAGACGCCAGCGGCCACTTCTTAGGACTCGGACTTAGACCTAGACCCGAGCGAACGCATGGAAACGCTCAACATCAAACAAATTGACTCGGCTGGACACAATAAACTCAAGAATCGAGAAAACTCGCTTGGCTATTCCATCACCAAAACAAGGCGGTTAGAGAGTTCATGGGAATGAGTTTTAGTCATAAATCCCTACTCGGCTCGAAGACAGCGGCGCCAACGGGCGATTCGAGACAAATCGAACTTCGTCGACCACCTTGCGATATCCCCGAGCCGAGATCCTGGAGCAAACAATTTGGACAAAAAGGAAACTCACCTCGAAATGCCGAGATTTGGGAATGAAAAGTCTTGCTCTCAAGGACGTCGGCTAGAAGTCAGCAATTGGCCTCGAGGAGGGCGAGAAAGCAACACTCACACCCAAGTAGCTTCTAGCTTTCTCCTAATCGTCTCTCCTTCTCTCAAGCTCACTCCTTGCTGTTTTTTTTTTGTGTTGTTTCCTCTCGGTTCCGGTCCTCCTCTTTCCCCTCGCTCCCTCTCGATCTTATACTTCCTGTGTATCCCGAGCGAAGACCCCCGTCGTGCACCCGGTTAGTTGTCGATACCTTCCTCGACCCGCGGATCGCGCCGAGCCCTGCCATGCCGATCCTCCGCCCTCGCCTCCTCTTCTTCTTCTCGTTTCTTTTTTTTTTTTTTTTTGCCGGAACTTGCGCGAAGACTACGGCCGGCCGCCTTGCCCGGTCGGCTGCTCCGACCCGCGGATCATGCCGCGCCCCCGCCACACCGATCCTCTCGTCGTCGTTCTCGTTGATGTGCCGGCCGCTTGCTTTCTTCCGTCTCCAGCTCTCGCTGCAGGAGTTGTGCGTGTCGTGCGAAGACTAAAGGAGGGAGAAGACCGGATGCAGGCCGAACCGAAAAAGAAAAGAGGTTGGGCCGGCCATATTCTTTTTCTTTCGTTTTTCTTTTTTTCTTTTTTTAATTAAAGAATATTAATTATTTTTTTGTGTGATTAATTCCTAATCTTTAACGCTACTTTAAATTAATTAACTTATGTGAAATTTAGGTGTGAACACTTTGTATTTGGGTCAAAGGGTTCATAAGCATATGAAATTTGTAAGAATGGACATCTCATTTGCTCCAAAAAAAGAAAATTTTGTTTTAAGAAATAGAAATTTTATACTGTTATCAAACGAATTTCTATTTCTAAAACGAAATTTCAGTCGTTATCAAAGCAGTTTTTTTGCTCGAAACCGTCTGTGACAGATAGAAACAGAAAATCTATTTCTGTTCCCAAACTACTTCAAACGGGGTAATCAATGGCTACGCGCGCCTTATCGTCCCACCAATCAAGTTAGCATTAGTCTCTCCGAGAATTTGTCGGAGACCAAAAGAGTTTTGGATTCGTTGCAGCCACATTTTTTGGCAAAAACGAACTAAACTCCTGAGATATCTGCATTAGACAAAGGATGTAGAGAAGATGATATAGGTTCAGAAAGACATCAAAGTACAGTCTCTTATTTACATAATCTCTCATGCTTTGACCGAGTCAATATGTAGTCATTGAAATTAGGTTCAAAGATATGACAGGAGAGGCCTTAGATAAATGTCTTCTATGGTTGCGAGAGATTCACAATCAAATAACAAGAATTAGAACTAGGAAAACTCTCCACACTAAAAAGTAAGGAAAATTGAAAACATGGAATCATAGAAAAAGGCAAGAGAAAACTTCAAGCCCGTGCAAGTAAAACTTGTCCTAGAAGCTTCCTCGGTTGATTTTCAGGGTGAGAAAACATATCTGGTGAGAATTAGGAAGAGAAGCGTTAAAACCCAAAATCAAAACAGAGAGAAAGAGAATTCTACCAAATTAATCATCCTTAGACAACTCGGAGATTCAAATAGCAATCTCGACATGTTCAGGAGCCCCCGCAGCCTCGCGCTTATCGTCTAAAGCGTGAAAAGCAATGCGGTCTCCCGCATCACCTGAATCCGGACAATTCGGAATCTAAACTCGAAACCAATATGGACTCTTTCGTAGTCCGACCATGAAACGCATACCTTTTCTTGCTAGCTAAATTCACTTAGGCATTTGTGCAAACAGTTGGCGAGCATCGCTTGGGGTCCCTCGGAATTGCTAGGAGCTGCTCACTTGCATGACTTCACCGTCTAGAATCGCTCCTCCGCGCACCACCACCGGTGGGTTTTAGCCGATCGACAGGATTCGGACTCAAGAGCGCTTGGCCTGAACTTGGAAGCATGAAACCGATCAGCCTTTGAAGGTGAAAGCCATAAATATGCTTGGCATTCCAGAGGAAGCTCCTCTCTACTCGTGTTAACTCGAAAACAACGCTTGCTTTGCTCGCTCGTGCTATATATATTTGATGGTAG